>APFE030821262.1:0-16243 GCA_000404065.3 Pinus taeda | reverse complement strand
TTGGTCAATACACGACTTGATATATGCTATGCAGTTAACCAGCTTTCACAAGCTATGGTTAAGCCTACCAAGCTCTTTTGGAAGGCGGGCAAGCATGTATTGCGCTACTTGAGAGGCACATCGGGATATTGTTTGTGGTACAAACAGGAGGATGATGTGAAGCTATGTGGATTCACGGATGCAGATTGGGCAGGGAGTCCAACAGACAGAAAGAGCACATAAGGAGGGGTCTTCAGTATTGGATCGACAGCAGTTTCTTGGTACAGCAGGAAACAGAGATCTGTCGCACTCAGTTCAGCGGAGGCCGAGTATATGGCAGTAAGTTTGGCTGCATGCGAGGCTATATGGATGAGGAAGATCCTAGTTGGTTTGTTCGGTTCTCATTTGGATCCTACTGTGATTTACTGTGATAACCAGAGTTGCATTAAAATCTCGGCTAATCCTGTATTTCATGATAGATCTAAACATATTGACATCAGGTACCATCATATCAGAGATTGTGTGCAGCGGAGGATCATGTTACTTTCGTACATTCCAACGGAGGATCAGGATGCTGATATTCTGACGAAGGCTCTCACCAGGAGCAAATTCGAGTACCACCGAGGCAGGATAGGGGTTGCTGATAATCCATATCTTGTCGAGAGGGAGTGTTGAGATTGCAACAAGATGATGGAGCTTAGTGAAAAGAGTCGCCTTCACTAAGTGGGCCCGCAGGCTATTTTTGGCGCAAGTCTATTTTTAGACTATGTCTATTTTTAGACATATGGATCATGTCTATGGATTGCAGGTTACTGTTTATGGATGGTTGATCAAGTTGAGAAAATAGATGGACTTCTATTTTTGATGAAAGTGTGAGTGATCACAGTGTGAGTGATCAAGTCTATTTTTAGACTGGCTGTCAAAAATAGAAAAGTCAAATATTATTATCTCACAATAATATTTAGACTATAAACTTAATCTTATTCTCTTGGAGCACTTCAGTTCGAGCTACGGATGTGGCACATGCCATTGCATGAAGGAAATACGTGGTTCTTATGGGTTAGTTGAATATTTGCATGCATGACTTCAGTTAGAACTCAAGTGAGTTGAGTTTAGTGGACTGGAGGTGCATTTGATGGAGTTGTGTTCAGTTTAGCTTTGTTAAACTGGTTGTATTTAGTCTAACTGGCGAATAGACTAGAGATGAGTTGGGTGAATTAGTTATTAATTAATTCACAAGTTATTAACTCATATTACAACTGATGAATACATCAGTTAACTCAGTTGCATGTCAGTGCATGTTTAGTTCAGCAGGGACAGGTGTTAGAGAATCAGATTGCTATCAGTTGTGACTATAGTTGTGCACCAGATCTTGCACAAATCAGGGGATTGAGTATGCCAATGAATTTTCCCACATTGTAGCTTGTTCTCACGTGATTTAGCCAAGGAAAGACATGGCTTCCTTGGAATTATCACCGGTTCTTGTGCAGGTATTGAGCAGCGGAGGCAGGCAAGCAGCGGAAGAGATCTGAGCCAGTGATTGATTCAGATCTGAGCTGTAATTGTGTGTAACAGAGGTGGAGATACTTGTGAGAAGTATTATTCTGTGTAATGTTACATGACTCAATCATTAATATACAGATAGTTGGGGTTTTTTAGCGAGATGCTTTCCCCGGGATACATACTGTGTAATGTGTGAATGCTCTTGATGTTTTATTGTTATTGATGCTGCTATATTGATGATCAACGTAGAGGAGCTTATGTATTGTGTATGTTTTCCGCAATAGTACATGATCAGGATAATCTTTGTTGAATATGTGTTAAATTATTCAAAATTTCTACAGGCAGTTGATCATGTTTTCTAGTTTTCAGGATCAGATCCGGAGGATAGAGAAAGTTGCCTAGTGTGAGTGAAGTATCACCAGAAGGAGTGCAGGATCAGCAAATCTAAGTTTCTAGCAAGTGTGTATTTCCCGCATCAACGTTTTTTTGTGCACATTTACTAGAGGATCCCAAGTTTGATTTTGCAAGGGAAACAAAGGGTTTCCAAATTGATCTGCAAGTTAGAGTGGTGGAGTAACTTTTCAGGAGATTTTCCAATGTTTTGGCAAGCATATCTATGTACTCTCTAATTTGTTAAAGATTAATAAAATATAAACCCTCATCTGCTACACCGGTTTTCCCTTCGGGGTTTTCTAGGCGACGTTAGTCCAAAATTTGGTGTCATTTTATGTTTATTTCCATAATGTTTATTTTAAATTGTAAAGATTGTAGTAGTGAGTTATTTGCTATTTTCCTTTAAATTAATTAACTCAAGAAAAATAAACTACATTAGTTAGAAGAATATTTTCCAGGTATTGCAATCGTGGATTTTTCACAAAGATGGTTTCCCTGAAGTCGTAGTTTAAAATCATGCCCTTGGTTAAGTCACATGGGAAAAGAAGAAGTGCAGTTGTGGGTCGCAATTGCAGTGTCGAACCAAAAGCAATTTCTTTGGTGCCTTTTTTTTAAATCGCAAGACGCACATTTAGTCAATAGTGGCACTAGGGAATGAATTTGCGACTAGTGTGGGAAACTGCTACCTTTAGTTTGCAAGTCACACTCATAGTTTGCAATGAGACGGTAACTCAAAAGCATGACTAAGATTGAAGATGAAATCTACAACCTACGAGAGACTTGGCCTTCTTTCTCCCAAAGGCTGCAAATCACACTTTTAATATCCAACAACGTTGTGACTTGAAGGTGTGATTAACACTAGATTCTAAAATTGTGACTTACATTGGATCTGCGACTGGATTGGAATTCAAACTTCCTCCTCCATCATCGCACCAATAATGGAGAATGCTTGTGTTTAAGTGACCAAAAGTTATATGTTTCCAAATAGAGGGGTGATGAAAACTAATATTAAATTCACCCTCCAGTGCAAGAGAAACAATCAAAATATTATAAAGTGTTGTGCACAACAGGTCATGATCAATACTATGCGTTATTTAAAATGAATTTTGACCTACCTTCGGACACTATTAATTTAGTTGATTGATGTTGATGCAAAAGGGATCTAAAATGGCCAAAAGTTCAAAATATTCGAAATCAAGCATGACTAGCGCCATTGCATAGAGCTCGAAAAAACAAATCGAAGCAACTTGAACCGGCAAAAACTGAGTCTGTATGAGGGAGAAATTGCAGTTTGAAGTCTTGGGTCAATAGAGGCAAAAAGTCAAACTTAATGTTGATATGGTAGGTGACATGTTAGGTGATGTGACAGGTGGCCATGTGATCTAATGAGAGCCCGAAAAATAGCAGCATAATTGGAGGCCAAGTAGCCCAATTACAAGGTATCACATGAGTCAATAAGTGACACGTGGGTCAATAATTGAGCACCATGTGGCCTTATAAAAAGGTGCCACGTGGACCTACACCATCCATATTGCTTATTAAATGTTAATGGCACATTTATATTTAAAAGTGATGATTATATACCATACGATGTATCCATTACATTAAACGATGGTCACGGATACCACCCACCATGCCATGTGCCACAACATATGCACAAACCTTATCACGTATCATAAACACGATGGTGGGTTTGTTAATATAAACGATACGTGGGTTATATATATATGTAAGTGGAATCTAAGGATAAGGTGGGATATGATTTAATCCCATATTAAAATAAAGTCGTTTGTATATTTAATGAGCCACAAAAAACGGGGAGGCAGGTTTGACCCCGACGTCCCCATATTATTATAAAATATTACCGATGCACCGGAGAGTGACATATTAATTGTTTATGCAGCAGAAAAACATTTTATGCAAAAAAGACCAACGACCCAACAAAACTTTGGAGGTTTATTCTCGGAGTTTTAAGATGTCTTTTATACTGCGGTCAGTTGCGTTGGAATTCTGAGTTCGAGCAAAAACATAGTAAGACTATCAAAATTGGTTGATGTATTTTTATGTTTTTAAAGTTTTAATAAAAAGGTTTCTCCATTAGAGAATGGGTCCAAAGTGGTAGGCTTTTGAGATAAGTCGAATTCCATTATCAATTCTTGTGTCATTTTTCATTGAGTATTTTGTTGTTATTATTTATTTGCTACAAAGTTTCACATTTCATTAAATTTGAGCTTTTTAACGATGATTTAAAAACATGCAAAACACCTTTAAAAGTTAGATAAAAAAGTTTTAATTTAACGATTGGGATTTTAGATCGAGTGGCATCAGAGTGGTTTCTGATAACTTTGGTCTATAAGTGTGCATGATCGCTAGGAGAAAGTCAAGACGTGGTGAAGGAGAACTTGTAGAAGGAAATCCTGAAATTGGTTCATGAAGAAGAGATGGTTGAAGAAGGCATAGGCAATCATCCTTTTGGTTTAGACACAAGTTTTATGGACGCATTTATGACCTTGCGAGCCAAGATTGAGGAGATTTATCGTGAATTAAAGAAGGTGAACAATGAATATGAGCCTAAAGATGAGCAAGGACAACCACTTCATTCAAGTAAAGAAACTGAAGATGAGAAAAAGGATCCTCTTTCTTCTTTATTAAAACAACTTGAAACGTCTTCGTCACAACCTTTGTTGAAGTTAGATGTTAAATTTGACTTACCAATGTATAATGGAGAAATTAACGCAGAAGTATTGGATAACTAGATTAGACAAATGTAAGTGTACTATAGTGTGCAAAAAATTACATATGAGGCAGTAAAAATTAGATTGGCATCACTTCATCGTGAAGGCACAACACTCGTTTGGTGGCAGAGTAAAATGCAACATGGAACTCAAACGATTGGTAATATTTTTCCATCATGGAATGACTTTATACTTACATTAAGAAAAAAAATTTATCCCTTAGGATACAAAGAGAAAGAATTAATTGATTGGCAAAGTCTTAAGTTAAGGAAAGGACAAATAGTACAAGAATACACTGAGGAATTTTGAAAGAAAGACTTAACCTTAAATATTCCATTATACACTCAAGAAACCCTCGTGAATTATATAGACGGGTTACTTGAATACATTCACAAGACAATAATCATGTTTATTTTGAATAACTTAGACGAAGTATGTGTCCAAGCCACTTATATTGAAGCAGGGAAAGCATGAGGTAGAATGATGGAATCAAAACCCAAAAAGGAGGTTAAAGGTAAAGGAAATCAAAGAAGATAAATTTAGTGAAGATTCAGGAGGAGAAGCTCACTTGCAAGCATTGCAAGAAGGAAGGGCACAATGAGGAACATTTTCAACATCTACATTTGGACAAGCGACCAAAATGGTTCAAAGAAAAGAAGGGTAAGAAAAAAGTTGTATTTGCAACAACGCCAACAAATTTGGGATCAGATTCAGGGGATGAAGGCCAAATCACAATGACTGGTGTTAAAAGTATATTGTCATCACATATTAATTCTTCTAATATATCATCCATTTCTGTAAGAAAAAGGAATGAGTTATTTCACATCAGGGTGATTACTAAACATGTTAAACTAGATACTTTGTTTGGCATAGGATATCAAGCTAATATTATATCTAAAGAAGTTGTGAAGAAGTTAAATATGAAGACAACACCACTTTCTAAACCTTATTCGCTTGAATGGGTATGTGAAAATGCTAAAATGCAGGTGACTAAAAAATGGAAGCTTAGATTCACTATTACATCTAAATTTGTGGATGAAGTTGAATTGGATGTGGTTCCATTAGATATATGTGGAATTGTGCTTGGAAGTCCTTATTTGTTTAACAGGAAGGCTATCTACTAAACAAGTATCACCTTTTCAAGGATGGTGTGGAATACATCGCTCAAGCTCATCGAATGAAAGATTATTCTTCATTGATTACCACAGGGAAATTGAAAACGCTTGTGAATGCAAGCAAGACCTTTTCACTTATGTCTACAAAGGTCGACAAAGAAGATGTTTTGAAACTTAAATTGGTTGCATATGAACCTAATGATGTTGTGTTTCTAGGAACATTACTGTTGTGGCATGAGATTTTGTTGTGGGAATCTGTTAAGAGAATTAAAAATGTTGTTGTTCATTGTCGATAACATCCTTGTATTTATTTATGCTACTAATTTTTAGTGCATGGGTAGTAGTTGAAGTAATGAATGTTGGAGGATGTGGAAAACTACAATTGGGCAACAATGTACTTTCAATTGTTATGGATTTTATACAACTTGTTATGATGAGCCAGCTACACAAAATGGGGTGGAAAAATTTTAACCAAGTGGGGAGGCAGTTACCTCACTTGTTTTTTGAAAACTAAGCCTTTTGGTGTTCTAAAAGGTCTCAGTGGGGAGGAATGATCCAAAAGGTATTTAAAATGGTAAAAAAATCAAATTTTTCAAAATTGAGCGAGATTAGCACCATTATCCAACCCAACTTGAACAAGTAAAACTGAGTCTGTATGAGGGAGAAATTGCAATTTAAAGTTTTGGGTCAACACAAGAAAAATGTCAAAGACAAAATTCAAATTCAATGCTGATGTGGTAGGTGACGTGGCAGGTGGCCATGTGATCCAATGAGATCTCAATAAATGGCAGCGGAATTGAAGGTCAAACAACCCAATTAAAAGGTAACACATGGGTCAATAATTGAGTGCCATGTGACCCTATGAAAAGAAACCATATGGCCCTACATGAATAGCTAAAAATTGGGTCAAATATATTCAAACCCTACACCTCTAGGCAACAAATCCAACTACTTACAATTACACCACACATATTGCTTGTTAAATTTTAATGGCGCATTTATATTTAAAAATGGGAATTATATACCATACAGTGTATCTTTTACATTAAATGGTTTTCACGGAAACCACCCACAATACTATGTGCCACGACATATGCACAAACCTTATCAGGGTTTGTTAATATAAATGATACGTGGCTTTATATATATATATATATACATTAAAGTGGAATGTAAGTATGTGGTGGGATATGGGTTAATCCCATATTAAAATCAATATTTTGCATATTTAATGAGCCACGAAGAATAGGGAGGGGGATTTGACCCCGACCTCCCCCATATTATTATAAAATGTTACCAACACATCAGAGAGGGACATATTGATTTTTCATGCAGTAGAAAAACTATTTATGCAGAGAAGACAAGCGACATATCATAATGTTGGAGACTTATTCCGTGAGTTTAAAGAGTCCTAGCTCAGTGCTATCAGTTGCGTTGGAATTCTAAGGTTGAGAAAAATACAATAGGGCCAACTAAAATTGGATTTTATGTACTTTGATGCTTTAAAATTTTAATAAAGAGGCCTCCACATTGAGGATTGAGCCCGGAGATGTAGGCTTTTGAGATAAGTCGAACTCTGTTATCAATTCTTGTGTCGCTTTTCATTGAGTGTTTTGATGTTATATTTATGTGCTGCAAAATATCTACAAAGCTTTTTAGATCAAATGTAAAGATGAGAGCGACATCTCTGAGTCGCTCATCAGGATTAATCTAAGGATATTATTCCCTATCTCTTTTCGTTAGTATGAAGTTATGCTCTACATCTATCCAAAAACACAGAACTTGACAAATAATAGTAGACATTCTTTAATTGCCAGTTGCAAAGTTTCTCAAAGATTAGGAACTTGGAAATCTAGTATTTTGGAAGAAGACATATTATGGATGTTCGCATCCTAACATGGGTAGTTTCAATGCATTGGTGTTAGGATTGAAAAACTTTCTTTCTGCAGTTAAACATATCTTTGGAGATAGCTCTACAAGTGTCCAAATTTTCAATATGATTAGGGTCCCAGGGGAATGTTGCACCTGTAATCAAAATCAAGAGGAATTTTGAAATTTTAATCCACTGCAAACAATACAAGAGCATGATCTAGTAGGTAGAATTCATTCGGGGCATGGTCAAGCTTCCAAACAAGTGGTAATCTTATTTTTCCCTTCCCCAAGAGAAAATTCCATATTTTATTCACCAAGACCTATTATTGCACCAAAAAGTAAATGAATTGGTGGAGACCGAAAATGAAGAAACTTGGAAACTTGAAGTGGATCTACACATAAATGCATGGAGAAATAAGCCAAACAATATTTCTATGGATTATCCTTGAACATCACTTTAAATATTAACACCTTCAAGGGCTCAAGAAGGTGACATATGTTGTTTCTCAAAAGGTGTTTGATCAAGCTACACTTCAGTTTGATGATGCAACTAGTGATATCACTTTGGTTGTGTTAACCTTCTAGAGCCAAGTAGTGTAAAACTATTTAACAAGGTTGACAAATCTTGTTTAGCTATCCCTCACTCTTTATAATCATTAAGTTGTGTACTAGTCTCCAAGTTGATATTTGTCATGTGCTCTTAGGCCCAACTAACACTAGAGAAATTTTGAGGTAAAAATGGGCCTCAAAAAAAAATGTACAAAAATCTCAACTTTATAAGAACCAATAGGATTCAATATGATGATACCATTCACCATTTTTGGAATAAAAAGGTAAAAATATTAGAAAAAAAAAACAACAACAACAACTAGTTTTTTCAACTCGTATTTTAAACTTATCTCCATATTATTTTACTCAAATTTTGAGTCGGTGCACTCATTGGATGCAAAATTTAATTTTTCATCCAAGGAGTACCCACATTGCATACTTTTGATGGACCCTACTACACGAAAAAAAATGTGAAATACATGAGAAAAGTTATTGCAATCACAGTTTTTCATGTATTTCACATTTTTCGTATAGTAGGGTCCATCAAAAGAATGAAACATCCTTCGATGCAAAATTAAATTATGCATCCAATAAGTGCTTTCGCTCAAAATTTGAGTAAAATTGTAGGAATATAAGTTGAAAATACGAGTTCAAAAAGTAGTTTTTCTTTTTTCCTCCAAAACTTGATAAGGCGATCTAATCTTATCTTACTATTTCCACTATTATTTTATAATATTCCTTAGGAGACCCATTTTAGACCTCAAAATTTCTCTAATATGAATTTGGTTAAAATCAGTTCTTTTATGGGGTTAGAGAATTGTCCATGGTGCTACTACTTCTCATACTTGTTGCAATGCTTTAAATGCTTCTTCAAAAGCCCCTACTCGTGAAAAGTAACATGAACATAGGCTTCAAGAATGTGTGTGTGGGATCCCTACAAGTTTAGATGTTGATTCTTTTGATATGAATCTTGATCTTGACATTGAAGATGAGGAATTTGAATTTGGGAATACGAATGTTTAACTATGCATAAACAAAGGAAGATGGGGTTGACTTGAATTTAGTAAGCTCAAATATTGTCAATGCACCGACAAACTCTCTTGTAATCCACCTTTTCCAAGCTAGAAAAGGGGCTAATGTATCCCAAATCAAGGAGTCTTTGGGCCATTAATGTCAAATAAAGGGTTCCTCACAAATGTTAAAGGTTCCTCACAAATGTGGAGGAATTTTAGAAGATACCAAGTGTTCTCTTTTCCGTCTTAATATTAATTCTTCTGGCTCAAAACTATTGGTTTTTCCCCCTTCATTCCATACAACCAACTCCATAGAGTACTAATGGATGAAGGTTGTATGAAACTAACATTCCATTAAGCTTTACTGCATCATATGCATCCAAGTTCATAGCTTAACCTATTGATTTGATATTCAATTCTACGGGGATGTTGCACAACCAAGGTTTAGCTATCTATAGACTAACTCAACAAGGTATTCAAGACATCACCACATTGTTTCTTTCGTGCATGGAGCTATGTTATGTACTTCATTACATCATTAAAGGCAGAGAATTCTATTGTTAACGAAGAACCAAATGTGGCAATAAGAAAATTGGCCATGTGCAAGCTTCTAAAATTATTTAATAGTAACAAGGGAAATTGTCTCAAGGTCTTCAGTAACATTCTCAATAGAGTTAGGATCAAAGAATGTGTGAATAGCTTTGTTGTAAAAGTTATTTTGTCATGAAAATTTACCAAAAGTCATAGAGTTGTGAGGAAATCCAAGAGTCATGAGGGTAAGTGAGAGGTTGCGATAAGTGAAAGGTACCCTCACTTCAATAAATATAACCTCGTGCCTAATTTAGAAGGACTTTAGTGTTGATATTTGTAGCTTGCAAGGTACTCCAAACCCTAGGCTAGAGGGTTTTTCAAGAATGAGTCCCACAAAAGTGCTTTGTGGGCTTGGAACACAAGCTTGGGTTTTTGTACCCATTGATGTGGGGCCAAAACCATGAGGATATTTTGAAATTTGATGATTTGTGATGATAGAGGACCCTTAGAGTGAGAATCATTCAAATTGGAGTTTTAGAAGTTTGAGATATGAATTTTTGAAGATGATGTGTGGGCCTGTGGAAAAAAGAACAAGTCACCCTTGGCTTGAGGAGGTGCCCCTTTGGGCTAGATGTTGCCACAAGATAATGTATAAATTAAGGAGTTCATTGAAGGTTATTCTTAACATCCTGAGTGCAATCACATCAAGTATTACCTCTAAAATTGGAGCGAATCTGAGGCAGCTCTCTAGGAGGCAAGGGGGACGAGTATCTTGGAGTTTCTCTTGTTGTTTGAAGAGTGAATTCCTTGGAGAACAAAGTTGCAGGTGAAATTTAAGTAAGGAGTGTTTTTATGCGTGGTTTTTGTGTGGTATATTTTTTTCTAGGGCCATAGAGAAGGGTTGTTTCTATAATAGCTTGGGAGTGGGTATTTGAGAGTTGAGAACAACTCGATGGGAGTATCAATGTGTTGATGCGTTGAGGGACTAACTGTCGAGTAGAGAGTAGTTGAAGCCAAGTTCAGTGACCTAATGGAGTTGGTTCACTGGTAGATGCATATTTGTGTTGTTGTAGATCATGAGCCGAAGGACCAGGCATGTATGCTCAGGTTATGACCGAGAGGAGCTGAGAGAGTGCGTTATTTCAGCTACAGGGTCAGTGTATTTTTTGAGGCAATTTGGTTGTCATAATTGTCGATACCAAGTCCCAATTGTTTTCCTTGTATGAATGGATGTATGAGGGTCATCATCCCTTGTATGGGAGCCCTAGACAATTGTATTAATAGTTTGATTAATATAAGGAAGTTGGGTTGTAAAAATTGTAAAAAATTGTTTATATTTGTGCACGTGTTGATTTACTACCATTTATCATTCTGTTGTGTAAAGCAGTCTTATTGTGATACTTGGATTGGTAGTGTCAGTTATTGAAGATTCTAACCTAGACTCCAGTATCGTGGAAAATAAACATGGTATCAAAGCTACTTTGAAGGGCCAATGAATCAAAGTTTGCACAATGAAGCACCTCAGAGGGAGTTAATATTGGTTAGATCACGAGTAGAGGGTTCCGCTGAAGACATGGAGATGTGGTCGTGATTGGCTTGGAAGTGAGATTGGCTGGGAGTTTTGGTGGATTGGTGGAGAGCTTGGTGAACAACATTTTGTTGTAGTACAAGTTTCTAATCATGAGATTCCTATTATTTGCCATGGATCATTGGGACAAATCGAGGATTGCTTTGGCATGGATGATATTAGTGTGATCGAGATTGCTTCATGTGATGGACTGGAGATTGATAGGCTAGTTTTTTCATCATATTCTGATGTTGCATATTTGAGATTGGAGGGATCTGCATGAGTTTTGTTGATCCAAGAGGATGAGTGCTTGCAGGAATGGGTTGCAGTGATGATGGCTTGTGCTCAACTGTAACCCAGACTAACCTTGTAGGACACGAGATTAGCGATAGGTTGGGACAATGGAAGTACCTCCCTTACTAAGACGGAGTTTTAATATTTTTAGCTTGGGAGGCACTCCAAACCCTAGGCTAAAGGTTTTTGGAAGAATGAGCACCATAAAAGTGCTTTGTGGGCTTGGAACCCAAGCTTGGGGTTTTGTACCCATATATGTGGGACCAAAACCATGAGGATAATTGACATGATAGAGGACCCTTAGAAAAGGAAGGGGCACCTAGAATCATCCAAATTGGTGGTCTAGAATTTGAGATATGGATTTTTAAATATTATGTGTGGGTTTGTGGCATAAAGAACAAGTTGACCTTGGATAGAGGAGGTGCCCTTTAGGGCTAGATGTTTCCACAAGAGAATGTAAAATTAAGGAGTTCATTGGAGGTTATTCTTAACATCCTAAGTGCAATCATGAATTATTTCCTCTGAAATTAGAGCGAATCTAAGGAAACTTGCTAGGAGGTAAGGAGGACAAGTATCTTGGAGTTTCTCCTATTGTTTAAGGAGCGAATTTTTTGGAGAACATAGTTGAAAGTCAGAGAGAATTAAGGAGTGTTTTTGTGCATGGTTTTTGTTTGGTATAATTGTTTCTAGGGCCACAGAGAAGGGTTGTTGCTACAATAGCTTGGGAGCACTATTATGAAGGTCGAGAGGTCTAAGAAGGACCCTCTCACCTAGTTTAAACTACTAAAGAAGACATCGTAGGAGAACAGGGGTACAATGTAGGAGAACTAGGGTATTTTCTTGTGTAGTGGGAAGGTCTCTCTTATTGTAGCAGACCATGGGTTGTAGAGAGCCTTGTGGAAGTTCCCAAGGCCTAAATCAATGCACGAAGAGGGCTCGAAGGGATATCGAAGGGAGCAACTTGGTTGGACAACAAAATACAATGATTTGAGCAGGGTTTAGGGCTGTTGGTGTGCCCTAACCAGAGCTCGAGGATGCACCGATCCCAAGATAATAGGACAATCATAGTGTGTTGTATATGACCTATTATCAATGGTTGGTTTCCAATGGATGTATAAGTTCATCTTGGATAGTTTGGTTGGTTTTGTATTGGAGGGAAGCATGAGAGTGGACCAAGTTGGCCTTAAGTGTAGTAATCTAAGGACTTTAGGCCTACTAGAAGTGGTAGAGTTGGAGCAGCCTAAATAACAACTCGTGGAGGATTGTAGAGGCTTTATTCAAGCCCTGAGGAATAAGTCTCTTGAAGGACTAAGGGATTGTTAGAAGTGTCATAAGAAGAGCTCAAAGTTCTAATCAACCAGGAGCAGATTGTAGCCCTACACTTGCCTTAAGGAGAAGGACAATACAACAATGTTGCAAACATCGGCATATGGATAAAATTGGCAATGGTTCAAAAACCGAAAAATATTAAAACTTGGGAAAATATCAATAAAAATAGGAAAACATCGAAATGATTAAGATACCATCAAAATATCGGTAAAAATCAACAAAAATCAGATAGGCCAAAAAATTGTGATTTCACGATAAATGTTTCCAACACTGATCTACAATAGAAGTTGAGCAATCCTCTATGTCCTAAGTTCATTGTTGGAGAAGGAATTTCAATAGTGATAGTGGGAAGAGTTGAGAAATCTAGGGCAATGATGATAGGGATTCTTATTGATTTGTTTTCTCTATTACTTGACAATTTATTATGATTAGGTATTTATTTTTCTTCTTTGTTATTACATTATTATCATCAATACAATTCCAAAGCACAAAAACCACAAGAGAACACAAGATATAGGCGCTCAATAGGGGAAAAGCCCCTAGGTAGGGGAAAACCCAGTCAAGCACTCTTCCTTCAGTAAATTCAAATCAGAGTGAGACAACCAAGACTCTCTTGACCAAGACAAAATCCTTCCACCAAGTCAACTTCTTTCCTTTAAGGCAACGTGATCTTGATTCTTCAGGAATTTCGTCCCACACTTGTATTTCTAAAGCAATTCTGAACCCTTGGCCCTGTAATTGCATTAAATACGGAATTTACATATTTCAAGGATCCTTCTCTTCCTTCAATGTATTGGTTTCTTTATTGAGAAGTCAAAAAACTTCCATTTTACCTTCTTGCACTTCCTTCTTTATATCTGAATTTTAGATACATTTATTCCAAAACAGGTTGAGTACCTTTTTCTATATATAGTGGTTTGACCATCCAATAATAGGTCAACTTGGAAACTGATGAAGAGGCTGACATGATGAGATTGAGGCCGACTTGGGAGGAAGTTGAGTTACAAGGAGACCAAGTCTGACTTGAGGGAGAAGATGTATGACAATTTTTTCTTTCTTTCTTGACCTTAAGGAGCCCAAGAAGGGTCTCTTATAGAAATAACTTTTGACTTTGACTCAACAAAAATTCTAGAGCACTCAATGGGTGCTTTTACCTATACACTATTGACCCAAGTATGAAACCCATGCTTTAATAAGTCAATCTATTTAATAATAAAATTTTCTTTTCATAAATATATTACATCATGACTCAAGTACAATTATGAAGACCGACACTAGTTACATTCTTCAACACTCCATCTTAACGAGGGAGGTATTCATAATTACATAAATATGAAGGTACATGGAAGATCTCAAAATGAAATGAACTACGAAGAGTTCCAACACACTCAGTACTATGGACTAGATACCTGACCAGGGTAATCCATCTGGATGGTACTAAGATGGACTCAAGCTTTTAGCAACTCTAGGTACCATCAGGCTTACTTGCTAACCATCAACCCAAGGATTTAGGTGTGTATCCAAGGTCAAAGATCCATGACCAACGCCACCCTCCCTCTTCGATATCTAGACATCAACACACAGCCTGGCCATATGTCCTCCCAAGCATCTTTCCATTATATGATTCACCTCTCCTTATAAACTAAACCAGATATATCCATTTGTCCAAGCATGCTTCTAAGGTGTTCATTCTTCTTTATGGAGAGATTTACTTATACAAACACAACCCCAATCAATAATAATTTTTCAAATATACATACAAGTAAACAAAATCCTCCAGGGTCCTCATTCATTTGGATGTTGCTTATATCATCATCAAATTATCCAATCTATAACTTGTCATGAGCTTTCTTCTTCTTTCATTTCTTCAATAACACCAAATATATCTACATATTTCCTCAAGTATTTTGTTTTCAACTTCATTATAGTACTTTTGCTTACTTCAAAGTATTCATTGTCATAATATGACCTCCCTCTCAACTAGGGAGATATAACCTTTCTTCTATCCAGTCTCCCTCTCAATTTAGGTAGATCAACTACCTCCTTCTTACAAGGTTTTATTTCTTTCTCATGCTATCAAGGTCATCTTAATTATCATCACTCTTATAGATTCCTTCATCAAGTTCATCAATATTATCATCTTTAATTAAGAACATCCTCAACATCTTAAAGATCATGTACCTGCAAAACTTCAACAAAAGGTACAACCAGGTACAGGTATACATAAACATGAAGTCAGCTATATCATGAAAGCATCAGGTTCCTAAATCTATTTAGGTTCATGATTAGTAGGACACTCATCTTTTTACATTCTATACTTCAACTTCTTGCTAGATTTTTATCATAAACCCGAAAATTCATTTCCGAAACATAAAGCCTTAGATATCAGTAAGTCAATGAAATAATAATTCAATCATGGTCTTATGCATCTAGGACTTCAATATTACTATCGGAATGATAGATTCCACTAGAATTTATTGCAAACCCTATATTTTCATCATTATATCAACAATATCATCGTGTCCTAGAATATCAATATCTATAATATGTTTGTTCAATACCCTAAATCAACAATACTAACATTTGCATATCTAAGGTTTCATCAACTTATCAAAACTTACTTCAATACGCCCTAGAAATAAACATCAAAGCATCAAAGTTAGATATACAACACTTTTAATCAAGCCAGGGTTTCGATTATACAAAAGAACACACACCTAGGGTTTCATTCCTAGGACCTAATTTTAGTTATTATAAGGGACTTCCTTATAAACCCTAAGTATTTAGCGTTTAAACAACAATAGAAAATCCTAACTTATCAAAATATCTAGGGTTTTAGTTTATTACTAGAATAATAACAACAAATCCTAAAGGCTAGGATTTTTCCATAACAATATCAAAACCTTAAATATCACAAGAATGGACTTTTCATCATTGGTTCTTTATTAGGAACCCTAAGAGGACTAGGGTTAACCTATCTTAAGCAAGGATAGAATTTGATTGTATAAACCTTAAGTAGATTAAGGTTGCATTAACATACCCTTAGTTTAGGGTTTTATAGTGAACCCTAAAGGTTAGTGTTGAAAATGCAACAAGATGATGGATCTTAGTGAAAAGAAGTCGCCTTCACTAAGTGGTCCCGCAGGCTATTTTTGGCGCAAAGTCTATTTTTAGACTATGTCTATTTTTAGACATATGGATCATGGTCTATGAGTTGCAGGATGCCATTTGTGGATGATTGGTCATGTTGGTAAAAATATATGGACTTGTATTTTTAGACATATCGGCGGAGTCTATTTTTAGATTGCCAGGCTAAAAATAGAACAGTCGAATATTATTAGCTCTTAATAATATTTGGACTAT
>APFE030821243.1:3628-24337 GCA_000404065.3 Pinus taeda | reverse complement strand
GATTTTAATGGCTGTTCTTTAAGACAAAGGTGATGGAGATGAAACTTGATGGTGTATAGACTCGACTCCAATTCTCTACAAAGATGCACCTAAGATGATTTACACTATTTTTCTTTTCATTGAATTTTCTAATTAAGAGAGTTGAGAGAATGCAATCTTTTGATAAAAACAACTTTCTTAATAGACAATCAAAGAAACAATCTCTTTATCTTTTCAAAGCGCACAAAACATAACCACTCATTACTTCACGAAAAAATTCCTTTCTCTTTCAAAACTTCAAATGCTACTCTAAAACAAACTTCGCAAAGGAGATCTTTTTGTATTTTCCTATTTAATAAAGCATGTACAATTAATCTAATCAAAAGCAATTTCAAGATCTATGAAAATCTATGAAAACTTCACTCAAAAAGAAAACCAAAGGAAATTTACCTAAAAGTGAATCGACTAAAAGTAAATCTAAGAGGCAAAAACTTACTAAGATGATTCCAGGATGTTTTACTTGGCAACAATCAATCCAAGGACTAGTTCATGCAGAATCATAAACTAATCAAAGCAAAAACTCAAACTCTTTTTGTTCTTTTTTTAAAATGAAATTCACAGCTTAAATCAACAAGCTATTTTGAAATTTCGCAAAGAGACAACTCAAAGGTAGGTTGCTCACGCGGGTAGACTTTACGACTGGTCCAACTCCTAAGAAGATTGACAAAACCAAAGATATCTAAGGTTCCACAACTTCTAAATCCAAATTCACTACAGGACCAATGCAAAAATCAAAACCCTAAGGCTAAAACTTCAATGAATTTCACTAAAACTTTCGACACTAATGGGACAAGTTCAGGTGAAGATTTTTGACAGACAACCAGTGGATCTGGGTAGTAAAGACTAATAAAAACAAAATCTAAAGGGAAAAAAGGATAAAATTGAAATTTTCTCAACTTTAACAGGGTACGCAAGCAACCTGTTTAACCAGGTGCGTCCACGCTCTGTGTACACAGATACAATGCGCACAGGTACGCACTGTGTCTAACTCAGAGGGTGCGTACGATGGAAAAATTAAGAAAAACTAAATTCTAACTCGACTCTAAGCTAACCCACCCAAAAACATAGTCAACCAATCAAAAAACAAAAAAGAAAAGACTCTTTTCAGATCAAAGTAATACTCAAAGGAAAAATCAATCACATCAATGGATTCCGCAGCGGAGTCGCCAATTTGTCATGCGGAAAGAGTTATTTTTGCTGACAAAACTAACCTCCCTAGGAGTCTAAGACTCTCTAGTGACAAACAATACAATTAAGAGCAATCCTTTAAACATGTATTATTCTATGAGAAATCAAGTGTTTTTCGATCCTACCTCAAGTCCAACGCTTGTTGTAGTAGTCTAGCCTCGTCGATCCAGATGAGCTCCTCCTTCACTTTGAAACCTGCATACACTAACAATCAAACCATTACATAACACCTGAATATTCCATAAAACAAAGCATATTCAACATATAGACCAAGGAGTATATGAAACAATTCATTAACAACAAATCATTGAGAAGAATGGACTTATTTGTATTAAGGAAACAAAAAAGAAACCATTACAACCTGAGCCTTGGTGTTGTGCAAGTTCCTCCCAGGGTCCAGCAAGAGTTTTCCTCTACTTTGACAAGCTCACCCACTTCCAATATGACAACAAGAAAGGATGGTAATCTCTCCTCACAAGTTTACAATGGAAGTCCTAATTCCAGCAGCATCTACCCTTTGGAATGTTCAGCTTTCAACCTCCCCTCCTCTGGCCCGAGGCCTGTATTTATAGTGTTCTAGAGGAAGTTATTCAGTTCCAACATCAATGGGATACTCCCTCTTTTGGATGGGGTAGCTCCTCTCTTGATGGGATAAGTTCCTCTATCATAGGGATGCATGAACCATCTGGAGGCGCTCAATACGCGTCAAACACTCTTCTAGAAGGCTCTAGAAGTGACCACAAGTAACTTTTTAAAGATGAAACTCGCGCCTTTTGACCTTTACAGGGGTACGCACCCATCCTTTGGCTTACAGAGCGTACAAGTACGCAGGTACAGTGTGTTTGGGATGCGTACACGCACGCAAGGTAGAGAGAACCTGCGTACCCAGAGATAAACATGATTTTTAATGACTTTCTCTCTTTTTTGAAGTTTGACATGGAGAGCAGAGGTATAAGGCTTGACAAGGAGGATAATATGACTATTTGATGGAGCCATATTAACTGCAGATAGTCATGGTGACAAATTTCAGTGTAACACCATGGCCATGTGCTGGAGGGAAACATAATTCACCTAGGAGTTATAGTGGTAGCAGTTGGAATCACACTATGCCATGTGAGTACGAGACTTGACCAGTTGTCAATTCTTCTATACATTAAAAAAATTATGGTACACATCTATCACTCACTCAAACATTCTTCTAATTTGACAAATATTGATAGAGACTCTTTGCATATAGGTTTCAATGGTTTGTACATATTATTTTTCATTTAAAAGTACACTTGTACATTGGAATTGACAATCATTATTGTTGCATATATGTTTTTCACATGTGGTATTCAATGATTCACAATATTCTTTCATTGAAAATTATCTATGTGTAGGGTAAGGAAACAAGGATGTATGTTGGATAAGTTGGTTTGTATGCTAGAGATGTTGGGTTGTATAAATGTGACATCAGACTATATGAAGGATAGGTGTGATTTAGATTGAGGCTATGGGGATATAAATAGGTGAATATAAGTTATAACTAGGTGATGTGGGGCTGTAACTTAGGGATGCCAGGCTATGGCTTGGTGACGTGGCATTGTAGCTTGGTTACGTGGGACTATAACTTGGTGATGTGGGAGATTAAGAGGGAATTGTAAGTATGTTATGAAAGTAGGATTATATCTAGGAGAATGAAGTTATAAACAATGAATGTATTGCCTAGTAGAAATTGAAATAGGAGATCAATTAACATCTCCCCTTTGCAAATTTGTTCAAAGCTTCCATACTTACATTAAAAAATACAAAATTAGGTGCTCATGCATCATCCAACCGAGACAACAACATGATTAAACATTGTCTATGAAAATAAAATATTACATGCTAATTTATATAATTTAACCATATTTCCAAGGGTGACAATAAACAATAATCTCTATTGATGTCTAATTATGATTTCGAGTTGGTTTTACTCATCCACATTCCCACACCTAAATACTTGAAATGGAACAATTCCTTCAATATATTAAATTTCTCTTACACTTAAATATCTCTATTTTTTAAACATGGGTACAACACCATTAAACCATTTAACCTAAATCACTCTATTTTCATAAACGTAAATATTATTCCATCTTTTAAATCCTTTTGTACATCCAAATATATCAACACTTCACAATCACTATGCATCCACTAATTACACCATTGCTTATTGATAAGCCTTTTACAAAAATAAATAAATAAATAAATTGTATTTTCATGTTTTGAGGCCAATTTTCTTAATTGACTTTAAGCTATTCAAATGAGTTTGATGTGTGCACATAAAACTTCTTCAACAAACCTGTTAGGTTTCTAAAATCCTTTAGTTTCTATCAACCACGTGTTATGCAATTGGAATCAAAAGCACATGTAATGCACACTCCCTTATATTATTATGTTATGCTAGGTTGTTAGCCTACTTGTGCTAAGATTCTTGATGTGATAGACCCTTGTTAGTGTTATTCATATATGTACGAGGTATGTGTATGTTAGCTACATACCCACACCTTGCACAACTATGTTAGTATTCTATGGTCTATTATTTTAGATGATTGATTAATGGTTAAGCTTGATTAATGATTCCACTATGATTAACTTAAGTTTGATTAAGTTAATATTTAATCCTAATTAATAAATGATTAATGATTTAGATTGTATTATGATTAATTTAATATGTTAATTACTTAAGATTCTTACGATTTCATTGATTTGACCAACCCTTAAAAGTTATATTATTGTATATTGCATTAATAAGGGGTGGGTGAATGACTTAACCACTCAAGGTATTAATTAGGGGGCTGCGGGGTGGGTGGAAGAGATAAGGTGGAGGTGGCTTGAGAGTCAGAAATGAGACCTAGATGGCATTAATGGGAGAGGTGGTGCGAGGGGTGGAGGGGGAGAAGGCTTTAGGAATCCATGAAAGATAAGTGTGGGAGAGACACTTTTGGGAAGTGATTTTTATTTTTGGGAGGATTTTGGGTGGGGAAATCATTTTGTCATGCAGGACAAAAGGGCAACAAGGGAAATGAGGGTTGAGTATTAGGTCCCTATAATACTAGTGTATCCCCCTTATTGTTATTGTCAGTGTAGCTCCCTTATTATTATTGTTATGCCCATATAGCCCCGATATTGTTATTTTTGTGCCCCATAGAAGCCCACTATTGCTATTGTTGTGCACTTACAATATTATTTTTATGTAGGCTCTGATTATATTGTGACCACTTAGACTCTTATATATACAAAGGAGGTCTTGTCATTTGTATCATCCAAGAATTATTCATTTATGTGATGTAAAGGAGGTTCCCCCTCGAAGAGGCTAATTTTCAATTCATTGATCTATATTTTCTTCTGTTTGTGATCTGGTTGCATAACATTTGGTATCAGAGCTTTGGATTCTAGGGTTTCACTGCTTCAAATAGGTAATCTTGGAATTTTCGCTATAACTTTATTTATATGGCGCTTCAAAACCTGAAATTTCAATTAAATGGAGCCGAAATATCGGTGAATTTCATGTAAAAATTTCAGATCTTGGTTCATCATATTTTCTAAGATATGGTCTAAAGAAGTTAGGGTTTTTGCAAGCTCCAAAATTCAGTCTCAAACAAGTGACTTAGGGAAAATCATCATAACTTTCTCTACAAGCATCAAATTTAAATTTTGTAAAAATTGACTGAAAGTGAACAAAATTTAGTTTTTTGTGCATAATTTTTAGGGCCGAAGGTTGAAACAGTGGCATGCGACATTATGTATAATTTATCTCTACTGAACTAGTCCATAATCAGGTCATCGTTGGAGATTGGGCATAACTTTACCTTGGAGAATCTAATCTTTGTCTAACTTGTGGTGTTGGAAAAAAGACTCATAGGGATACGATAGGAAAAAATTTCAGACCTTGGAGAGTTGAAATTACAGAGATACAATAGTTTCAATATCCAACCCCTAAATAGCAAGAAAAAAGTGTGTATTATTATTATTATTATTATCATTATTTTTTGAAATTTTATTTTGCATAACTTTTGTTTGAAAAATCAGTTTGAAGCGATTCAAAGGGCATAGTGAAATAATTATTTGATTCCAAAATTCCTCGAAACAAAAAAATGGACACACCTAGTAAGCAATCAGAAAGCTCTACTATGATGCATGGAGAAGATGAAGAAATGCAAAATGATATATCAAAATTACGAGACCAAGTGCAACAAATTTCACTCTCACAAAGAGTAACCAAAAATGAATTGGAAGCTAAGAATGATGGTATAGAAGAAAAAGTGAAAGGAAACACAGAAGATTTGAAGATTGGTTTAAAATTAGACATGGAAGGTTTGACAAAGTTGTTACAAGAAATGCTTCCTAGTGGTGAGAAGGTACTCCATGAAAATCAGGATGAAAACAAAACGAATATGAAATATTATTTTAGAGACTCCAACATTGGGTTTAAGACCCACCACATTCCAAATATATATATGAGGAATTTTTATGGCAAGGATCTGGTAACATGGATACTATAGATGGAATAGTTCTTTGATCTACATGATGTACCACACACATAAAAGGTACACATTGCATCTTTATATTTAGAACATAATCAATTTGTGTGGTATAGATGGCTTTGTTCTCGTAAATAAATCATCACTTGAACAATTTTTGTGGAAGAATTAGTGTCACATTATGAGGATACAAAGAGCAATACCTTCTTTAGAAAATTGATAAATCTCAAATAAAAGGGTTTAATGGTAGATAACATTGAGGAATTCCAAAGATTTAATATCAAGGTAAATGATATTCCATAGGAGAATAGGATTGATGTCTTAATAGGGAATTTAAAGGATAACATCGAACATGAGGTTTGCCTTTGGGAAACTGATTCATTGGAGAACACATTAAGGGTGTCAAGAAAAGTTGAAAGAAATATTATGGCAACAAGGAAGTCTACCACTCACAAATATAAAGATGGAAGTGTTGCTACTCCTAGCCTCCCACAACCTACAAGGTTGACAACAAAACAATTGGAGGAAAAAATAGCAAAAGGGCTTTGTCACAATTGTGATAGTAAATACACTAAGGGTCATAAGTATGATGTGAATAAATTATTTTACATAGATTGTTTTGATGAGGAAGAAAAGGAACTAGAAACATCAAAAGAATAAGATATACACCAGGAACCAACCCCAAATAAATATGAAATGAATCTGACCATATCTTTTAATACATGGGCAGAAATTACCACTCCTCAAACTCTCAAGATAGAAGGATTTATCAAGAAAAAAAGGTAATATTGCTGATTGATTCTGGTAGTACACACAATTTTATTCGTTGTAAGGTAACCAAGGAATTGAATGTTAATTTTTCATAGGGCTACATTGTTCTTTGCTTTGATAATTTAATTTCTTCATTAATACATTAAGTTCACCCCATAGCATCATAACATTATGAAGATTTAATTCATTATTCATCAACATATGCAACTATGTAGAAAGAACAATAACATCATCATAAATGTAGAGGAACACAAAGGAACAATAGAAGAAAAATATGCATACATAGAGACACTAGGATTGGTCAGAGACCAAGGCAAAACCAATTATGGGGAAAACCCTTGCAAATATTCTTCTAATAAATTGTCATCAAATGATGTTGAGAAATGGGAACAAGAAATTCCAATTTAATTTGTCCTTGAATTAAACTGAGAATTAAAATCAAATTCTATTCTCGTAGCAACTTCTAAATAGTTAATTAAGTTTAATTAACTTAATTACCTTAGGAATTTTGAGTTGGAAGTCTTTCTTAAGTCATGTATATGTTCTCCCTATGTTTTAGGGGTCTAGTATGAGTTTACTTGTGAGTTGTAATTATATAACTCAGTTTACTGAGTTATGTTTTGTTAAATTAGTCCAAACTATTTGTGGAACTAATAGAAAGTTAAAAGTCAGTTGGTGCACTAGTGCATCTACAAGAGTCACTCTAGTTAACTGAAGATTCCCTTGTCAGAAACTCATGCATGTCGATTCTTAGGAAGACTGAGTCGAGACTAGAGTGTAGAGACAATGTACTATAAGTTGTGTGATTTACTGAGTTGTAAATATCATGCATGCAATCAAAGAAGAACCTATGTTTGGATTGCACAATTTTGGAAGCATGAATTCCATTTAAATACATGATATTCATCCTAGGAATTAAGCAAGAGATTAGGTAATCTAGGTGGATATTGGTGGCCACTTGCCAAGTCCACTTGGACCCCCACCGTTGTTTCTTTCAGATTTTTAGTTTCCTTAATTGTAGCATAGTTTACTATTTTTAGCAGTTTTTCGGGTCCTGAACTTCTGGAGCCGTTTTGAGGCCTTAAACGACGTTTTTTGGGAAAACTAGGAGCAACATGGGTCCATGGACTAATGTTGCTCTTCTCAAAGTTGTAGTTCTCGAATAGATCTTTCTAACGAGATACTGTGCGCGTCAAACATAGATCGTATGCCAAAGTTACGACCCCGGGAAGTTGATGTACCAATTTACCCAAACGAGGCCCACAATTTGGTGTTTCATCTTCTAGGGTTAGGTTTTTGGATGTTAAGGGTCTTCCATTGCTTCTCAACAATAAATAGGCCTTTGAGCCTCATTGTAACACAATTTAGAGGCATGTAGCCGCCACATCTCTTCTCAGAGATAAGCTACCATCACCTTAGCCGGTTTATTTCCATTTCTGTTTGTAAGCATATTTCAATGTTTTACATTAATGAAATGAAGTATTATTTCCGTTGCATCTTTGTGTTTATGGTTATCTCTGTAATTTGTTGCATTCTTGTTTAAATCCAGATCAGTGGTAGCAAAGCGGTTTGCTTTTTCTTTGTTTTTCTTTGCATGTCCTCAACAAGGTCAGATATAAGGAGTTAGGGCTTGAACTAGTCGAACCTTTGCAAGACCAGCCTTGCAAATCCCGACGGCCTCTCATGGTCGATGAAAAGAAAGATGAGGGGGCAGGAGATCCTATCAAAATCTTGCTCGAAGAAGCCCTCGAGCGATAAAGGAACCCGATGATAGACAACTTTGCCCAGATCTTTTAGTGGCTACCCAAGGGCGACGCATCGTCTTCCAATAGCTACTCTGGAAACATCACACCGTTTAAGGTACAAGTTAATTATGAAATCCCCACATTCAAGGGTCAGATAGATGCATATGCCATCGATAAATATTTAAATCTGCTAGAGGGTTATTTTTCTGTTCATTATTTTTCCAGTCGGGAAAAAATTATTTTCGCTCTTCTCAAAGCAGCCCCCACGTCAAGGACTGGTGGGAAACTTACTGCGAGCAGAAGGATGAAAGTACAGGCTCACTATTTTCAGCCACACCCACTTGTAATTCATTCTTGGATGCCATCAAGGAGCAGTACTACCCTATCAGAAGCTATGAGGATTAATACATAAAGTGGACCACGCTATGGCAGGGAAGGGACCAAGACATGTCGGAGTTTACCAATATTTTCCATACCCTTTGCACAAAGTTGTGTATCAACGATTCGAAGTAGCATTTGAAACTCAAATACCATGGCTGCCTGCACAAGTACATCCAGGAAGAAATGGAATTCCTGAACATCTCCTTGCTCGGCACGACATACCGATATGCCGTCAAGGTCGAGCAAAAGTTTAAACAGAAGAAGCGAGACTTTGGATTTGTGAATCCGAAGCAAGGGAAAGATACCCCCAAACCGTAGAACAAAGGACAAAGCCAAGGCGGGGCAGCCCAAGATAACCTGCGAAAGCTGCAAGTAAAGAACAACGCCACAAAGCCAAAAAAGGACACGAGAAAGTGGTGTGAGTTCCATAAGAGCTCAACTCACAACACAAGTGAGTGTCGGGCCAAGCAGTCATTGGTGGCTGAGCTAAAGGTTTCAGAGTCAGATGTATGTTCTGACTCTAAGTCAGAACCCGATAAGGGGAGTGACAAAGGGAAGTAGATTATCGATAAGGAGCCCAATGCCACTGTTGCCACCACGAAGATCCAGAAGGAGGAACTCGAAGATCCAGAGGAGGAGGGGCGTCTCTTCCACTCCCAGATGTGGGTAAAGGGCTCCCCGCTATAGTTCATTGTTAACAGCGGGAGCCAAAAGAACCTCATTTCGGCAGAGGTCGTGAAGCGGCTGGGCTTACCAACCACAACACATCCACAACCGTACACCATTGAATGGCTTCACCATGGATGGGATCTTCACATGAGCCAGCAGTGTCACCTTCCATACAACATCAAGCCCTTCACAGATGAGGTATTGTGTGACATTTCGCCCCTTGAAGTTTGTGATGTATTATTAGGACAACCATACTTGTGGAAGCGACATCCTATGTATGAATCAAGGCCATGTGCTGTTATTGTTTCTTTGGGAAATAAGTTGTACAAGATACTAGAGGTAGCACTGCCTACTTCCATCTCTTTGGTTATTGCAAAACAATGCAATAAGCTCATTTCCAAAACCGGGAAATTTGTTTTCCTGATGATACACCCTCAAGGAAAGAAGAAGACGGTGGCCACGACCTCCAGATAGGGCCCCTCCACATGACAACTATAGATGGACAAGGTCGTTGAGGAGTACAAGGACATCTTCACCTCCCTCGCAAGGGTTCCTCTGCACTATCAGGTCAAGCACTCCATCGATCTGACCCCAGGTGCGTCGCTTCCCAATGGAGCAATCTATCGGTGCTTTGTTCTGCAGAACGATGAAATCAAGAGGCAGATTCAGAAGTTGTTGCAGAAAGGTCACATCCGTCCAAGTTCATTATCCTGTGAGCCCAATTATGCTGGTACAGAAGAAGGACGGGACTTGGAGGCTCTACATTGACTATCGGGTGCTGAACAAGATCATTGTTCGTAATAGGTACCTGATCCCACAGATTGATGATCTCCTAGACCAAATGAAGGGGGCAAAATATTTCAGCAAGATCGATTTGAAGTCAAGATATCACCAGGTACTAATCGAACCCTCCAATGTGTGGAAGACTGCCTTCAAAGCCAAGGAGCGCCTTTTCGAGTGGTTGGTTATGCCTTTCAGATTGACGAATGCTCCTGCAACCTTCATGAGGCTAATGGATGACATCTTACGGCCATTCACCAACTCATTTGTAGTGGTATACTTGGATGAAATCCTAATATTCAGTCAGAGTTGGGAAGAGCACCTCTACCACATCCGACAAGTTCTCCAAACACTGCGGCAACATAAGTTATGTGCCAATTTGGAGAAATGCACTTTTGGCATGACCGAGGTTCAGTATCTGGGATACATTATTGATGAATAGGGAGTGCATGTGGATCTAGCCAAGATCTAAGTCATTTGGGATTAGCCATCTCCAACCACTCTGACATAGCTCTGCAACTTTCTAGGTCCTGCCAACTTCTAACACAGGTTCGTGTTGGTATTTTATCATATCACTTGGCCCTTGAGTCAAATCACCAAGGGAGGAGCGAAATCAAAATTCTTTTAGTTTGAATCTCAACAGAAGACATTCACAAAGTTGAAAGATCGCCTTTGCTCGACACTAGTGCTCACATTGCGAGACTTGCAACAACCATTTGAGATCGAGACAGATGCCTTTGACTATGCTATTGGGGCAATCCTTACTCAACACGGGCATCCAGTGGCATATCACAGTGAGGCACTTTCAAACACAGTCCGGAAGTATCCCACTTATGATATAGAGATGTATTCCATTGTGTAGGCCTGTTGACAATGGAAGTATTACATTTTGGGGAGGGAAACGGTCATCCACATAGACCATCGACCCCTGCATTTCATACAGACCCAAGGGAAATTGCAGAATGATCACCATCAAAAGTGGTCCACATACCTGCAACAGTTCCATTTCAATATCAAGTATAAGAAGGGCACCACCAATAATGCTGCAGATTGCCTAAGTCGACCACCGTGCTCAACTCTTGTGGGCACGAGACTTCTGAATGGCCATTTCTCTACAAAAGTGACCCAGAATTTGGTCACACATACCAGACACTCTTGGAGGGTCAGCATGTTCTAGATTTTCACCTCCAGGATGCCCTGTTATGCCACCTGGGTCACCTTTGTGTTCCTTCAAGCGGGCATGCCAAGATGATTCGGGAAGCACACTACAGTCGGGCTACTGGGCATTTTGGGGTCGAGAAAATGGTGGTAGTACTGTAGAATTATTTCTATTGGCTAAATATTTGACAAGATGTCGGGAAGTACATCAGATCATGCACTACCTGCGCCTTTGCCAAACTGACCATCAAGAAGCAAGGCCTCTATACCCCGCTGCCTACCCCTAGTCAACCCTAGGAATCCATCTCCATGGATTACATGTCAGGCCTTCCTTCCACTAAGCATGGAAACGACTGTGTTTTTGTGGTCGTCGATATGTTCTTGAAGATGGCCATTATGGCGGCCTACAAGAAGAATATCACAGCAGAAGCCACTGCTAAACTCTTCTTTGAATGAGTGTGGGTACACTTTGGGATCCCACAGTCTATCATCTCAGATTACGACAACAGGTTCCTTAGTACATTTTGGTCCAGTCTCTGGTCGATGCTGGACACGGAACTCACTAAGTCCACAACCTTCCATCCTCAAACTGATGGCCAAATAGAGGTTGTTGATAGGATGATTGTACACATTCTGTGCATGTACAACTCAAAGAATCCACGCACATGGGATGAGAGCCTCCCCTACATTTAATACAGCTACAATTGGGCTCTCCACAGCTCGAATGGCCACAACCCTTTTCAGGTGGGCTTGGGGTTCCAGCCACTATGTCCAATTGATGTGGCCATGCCATTTGCAGCTACTCATGCAGATTCAGCTCATGTCCATTCTGAAATAGATAAGGCAAATAGCTTCACTGAGCACATCCAAAATATTTGCCAGCAGGTCCATGACATTCTGGAGAAAGTAAATGCCAAGTACAAGCAGTGACATGATCAACATCGGGTGCCACACAAGTTTTAGGTGGGCGATAAAGTCTGGTTGCATTTGCAAAAGGAACACCTTACCGGAGCCTATCGGAAACTTAGACCACTCCGATATGGTCCTTACACCATTACCAAGGCTATGGGAGACAATGAATTTGAGCTCAACATTCCCCCATTCCTTGGCCTGCACCCATTGTTCAATGTGGACCGCCTTCAACCATACTTTCCATCGTTACTAGACACATCCGACATTGTAGAATAACTCACACCCACAGAGTTAAATCCAGATTGCATGGAACAAGCTGCAACTGATCAGATCATGGACACATAGATCTAGCACACTCGCCAACAGAATATCCAACTGTATCGAGTTGTCAAAGCAAGCCAACTCCTCCACCAGGGCAAGTGGCTCACCAGGGACCAAGTTCAGTTGAAGTTTCCTCATCTCATGGAGGAACTCAACGCAATGGGGACCATTGTTTCCTAAGGGGGGGAGGAATGATCCAGGTGGATATTGGTGGCCACCCACCAATTCCACTTGGACCCCCACCATTGTTTCTTTCAACTTTTTAGTTTCCTTAATTATAGCACAGTTTACTACTTTTAGCAGTTTTTGAGGTCCTGAACTTCCATAGCCATTTTGAGGCCCTAAATGAAGTTTTTTGGGAAAAATGGGAGCAACATGGGTATTTCAACTAATGTTTCTCTTCCCAAAGTTGTAGTTCTCAAATAGATCTTTCTCACGAGATACTGTGCATGTCAAACAAAGATCGTATGCCAAAGTTACGACCTCGGGAAGTTGATGTACCAATTTACCCAAACGTGGCCCACAGTTTGGCGTTTCATCTTCTAGGGTTAGGTTTTTGGATGTTTAGGGTTTTCCATTATTTCTCAACAATAAATAGGCCTTCGAGGCTCATTGTAACACAACTCAGAGGCATGTAGCCACCACATCTCTTCTCAGAGATAAGCTACCATCGCCCTAGCTGGTTTATTTCCATTTCTGTTTGTAAGCATATTTCAGTATTTTACATTAATGAAATGAAGTATTATTTCCACTACATCTCTGTGTTTATGGTTATCTCTTTAATTTTTTGTGTTCTTGTTTAAATTTGGATCATTAGGGGCTTGGAGAGCTACATAATTGGCTAAGTGTTGGCCAAGAGCTTGTTTGTGAGCTGTGAGAGTTGAGCATACTTGTGTGAAATTGTTCTAGTGAGAAAAAGCTTTGTATCTTCACTCATATTTATGATATATTCAATACATATAGTGGGGTTTTGATCAATGGCTTTCCCCAGATACATCTTGTGTTATGTGCCATTGATTTATCATCTTCTTGTTCATATTGCTTTCATCGATCTATTGACTTCCACTGGTTGAAAGTAGAATTAGATTCTTGTCCTGTTCTTTAGTACATTGCATGAGCTTGTTAATCTACAGGTTTTTCTACATGGTATCAGAGTTGAGAATAGTATATTAGAGGAGATTTTAAAGTTTTGAGTTTTGGGTTACAGATGAAATTCAAATTTGCAATACATACTTCAGGATCGACAGATGACGTTCCTTGGTTTGCGGCTCAAGTATGCCTTGGAAGGCAACTCGAATTTTATAGCCTGGAGGGATAGAATGGAGGCTGTGCTAGAGGATAATGGCTTGAAGGAATTCATTGATCAAGAAATTCCTAAGCCAACAACATCAGATGCACAAAATTTCGCTGAATGGAAGAAGTATGTGGTGAAGGCAGGGCGACTAATCCTTGAGGGAGTTCGAGACCACATTGTCTCGAGTCTCCATGGTAAGGAAACTCTGTATGCTATATTTAAAGAATTGAAGGACTTGTATCAGAACAATAGTGACCAAAGGAAATTGGAAATGAAGGATAAACTTAGAAAAATCAAAATGGATAAAGCTGAGACGATTCCAAAATACTTTACCAAGTTCACTCAATGTCGTGATGAACTTGGAAGTGTTGGAATCACGGTTGCCAAGGATGATATGGTGAGTCTTGCTCTTCTAGGACTCCTAAAGAGTTTGCATAGTTATCAGGACTCTATCAATGGTCAGGAGAAGCTACTAGATTGGGAATGACTATGGTACAATTTTATGCAGGAGGATATCAGGAGGAACACTAGGGATGAATCTTCATCAAAGACTGATGATGAAGAGAACTGTACCTTAACGATTAAGGCGAAGAAGGGGAAAGGGAAAGCTTCCCATTCCAAATCAAATTCTTATCATGGAGGTAAGAAGAAAGACCTGACGAAAGTTAAGTGCTTTAATTGTCATGAGCTGGTCCATTTTGCTACAAATTGTCCACTCAAGAAGTCCATGAAGAAGTCCTTAGGAGGAGTGACGGGTGAGGCTTTGGCCTCTCAATTCGAATTGGATTTTTCCCTCATTGCATGCATGGTGCCATCAATTATGGGAAGTGTATGGTACTTAGACAGTGGAGCTTCATTACACATGATTGGCGACAAAGAGTTATTTAGTGACTTGGAGGAGAAATATCTCCAAATTCATATCGAGACGGGTGACGATGGGAAGTTTAGTGTTACTGGATTGGACAAGATTACTTTTCAGAGGGAGCATGGGGATCCACTAACGTTGAAGAATGTTATGTATGTGTCCGGGCCAAAGAAGAACTTGGTATCCATTTCCATGCTTGAGGATAGAGGCTATGATGTGATCTTCTTGAAAGGAAAGGCATTCCTTCAACACATAGCCACGGGTCAAGTAAAGAAGAGAGGCATTCAGGTGAAGAATCTCTATAAGATGGAGGTAGAGGAGTGTGCTACTTTTAGCACAAAAGAAGAAAGGGTGCAGAGTTGAGACGTTGGCGAGTTGTGGCACAAGTAATTTGGTCACTTGCATCATGGGGATTTGAAGATATTACAGAAGATCTCTACTGGTCTTCCCAAAGGTACACTTGAGCAAGCTGATACATGCAAGGGATGTACTTTGGGAAAATACACCAAGTCTTCCTTTCATGACAGAGACAGTCGAGTAGAGGTTATTCTAGAGTGATTCCATTCATATGTGTGTGGACGATTCTCGACAACATCCACGGCCAAACACAGTGTTATGCTATATTTGTTGATGACTTTTCTCGAAAATGTTGTATATTTTTCATGCAGAAAAAGGATCAAACTTTCACAAAGTTTTGTGAGTTTAAAGCATTGGTGGAGAAAGAGTTAAGAAAGAAGGTTGAAGCTCTACGAAGTGATAACAGTAGTGAGTATGTCTCAAACAAGTTTAAGAACTTCTGTGTAGCGGAAGGGATTAAACAGGGGTTGATGACACCCCATAACCCTCAACATAATGGGATGGCTGAGAGGAAGAACAAAAACATAATAGGGGTAGGAGGGAGATGTTGCATGATAAGGGCCTACCACTACACTTGTGGGCTGAAGCATGCAACACAATGGTTTATGTTTAGAACTGTAGCCCACATCAGATACTTGAGACGAAGATACCAGAGGAGGCTTATTCCGGTAAGAGGCTAGATGTTGGTCACTTCAGGATTTTTGGGTCATCGGTATATTTCCATGTGACAAATATGCATGGAAGAAGCTTGAGCCGATAACAGAGTTGGGGATATTTGTGGGGTACACTGATACACCTCACAACTATCAGGTGTACTTTCCAACCAACAGGATGACATTGGTTCGCAGGGATGTCGGATTCGATGAGGGGAAGGCCATGCGAGTTTCCCTTGAGAGGGAGATTTAGATACATGTGGATGAGGAGATTTTAGCTCCTAAGGTTGAGGAGCCTCAGATTGAAATGGAGTAGCCACATGTAGAGGATCTGGGAGTGGAGACATCCACTTAGGCAGAGTCTTCTAGAGAGGGAAGAAAGTGCACCAGAAAGGCTGACAAATTGTTGGATGATGCACGGGAGAATGTGGGAGCACCCAATTCTCAGCGCAGGCAGAGGAGATCACCTGAGAGGTACATGAGATACATGGATATTATGGGAAAATGTTTTGTGACAGAGCCATCTTCCTTTAAGGAAGCAATGCAGTAGCTAGTTTGGGTTGATGCTATGGTGGAGGAGTATGATTCCATAGTTCGTAACAATGTTTGGGATGTGGTACGGAGTTTGGAGGAAAAGTCAGTGGTGAGCTCCTGTTGACTTTACAAGGTAAAGCGAGTTGCAGATGGTAGTGTGGAGAAGCATAAGGCTAGATTTGTGGCCGATGGATTTTCACGAGTAGAGGGGATTAACTATGATGAGACCTTTGCTTGTGTTACAAGGTACTCATCGATCAAATCTATATTGGCACTATCAACATAGATGGGTTAGAAGATACATTAGATGGATGTAAAGATATCCTTTCTTAATAGCATGATTGAGGAAGCGGTGTACATAGAACAACCTGAAGGTTTTGAGACCTTCGACTGTGAGTTGCATGTGTGTCGGCTCAAGAGAGCATTGTATGAGCTGAAGCAAGCACCTTGTCCTTGGTACAACCAGGAAAAATAGGTACTTCATCGGGTTGGGGTTCACAAAGAGTGAAGCAGATGTGAACCTGTACTGGTGGAAGGTAAATTTTTTATCATTGTACTTTATGTTGATGATCTCATATTAACAGGTGATGATCAACTGATAAAGTCTTGCAAGGAGGACCTTGCAAGAGAGTTTGAGATGAAGGAAATGAGGCTCATGCATTAATTTCTTGGCATGGAGGTATGACACAAAGATGTGGAGTTGTTTGTGTCTCAGGGAAAGTATGCCAACGAGATACTTAAGAGATTCCGCATGGAGAGAAGCAAACCCATCGAGACTCCTCTAGTAGGTAACTGGAGGAAGGAGGATGATACTTTAGGGGAAGTAATGGAAGCTACTATTTACAGGCAGCTTATGGGTTCACGCATGTACTTGGTGAACACATGACCAGATATGTGCTATGAAGTTAACTAGCTTTGTCACACGATGGTTAGGCCTACCAAGCTGTATTGGAAGGTGGAAAAGCATGTGTTAAGATACCTCAGAGGCACTTATTAGTATGAATTATGTTACAAATGGACAAAGGGAGTGAAGCTTCAAGGATTCACCAATGCAGATTGGGCAGGGAGTCCATCCAATCGGAAGAGCACATAAGGAAGAATCTTCAGTACTGGGTCAACGATAATTTCTTGGTACAATAGGAAATAGAGATTGGTTGCACTTAGTTCGGTAGAGGCATAGTACATGGATGTGAGACAGGAAACATGTGAGGCCATCTGGATGAGGAAGATCCTGGTTGGCTTGTTTGGTTAGGAGATGGCTCCAACTGTGATTTACTGCGATAATCAAAGTTGTATCAAACTCTCTGAAAATCTAGATTTTCATGATCGGTCCAAGAATATTGATATTTGATATCATCATCTCAAAGATTGTGTGTTGAGGCAGATTATGTTGTTATAGTACATTCCCATGAAGGAGCAAGATGCTGACATTTTGACAAAGGCATTGTCAAGATTTAAATTCGAGTTTCACAGAGACACGATCAAGGTAGCTGATAATCCCTTTCTTGTTGAGAGGGAGTGTTGAGAAATGGAAATAAGAAATTCCAGTTTAACTTGTCCTTGAATTAAACTAAGAATTAAAACCGAATTCTATTCTCATAGCAACTTGTAAATAGTTAATTAAGTTTAATTAACTTAACTAGATTAGGAATTTCGAGTTAGAAGTCTTTCTAAAGTCATGTATATGTTCTCCCTAAGTTTTAGGGGACCAATATGAGTTCAATTGTGAGTTGTAATTAGATAACTCGGTTTAGTGAGTTATGTTCAATTAAATTAGTTCCAAACTGTTTGTGGAACTAATAGAGAGTTAACAGTCAGTTGGTGCACTAGTGCATCCACAAGTGCCACTCCAGTTAACCAAATATTCCTTCATCAGAAACTCATGCATGTCGATTCTTAGAAAGACCCAGTTGAGACTAGAGTGCAGGGATAATGTACTATCAGTTGTGTGATTTACTGAGTTGTAAATATCATGCATGCAATCAAAGAAGAACCTATGTTTGGATTGCACAGTTTTGGAAGCACGAATTCTCTTTAAATATGGGCTATTCATCCTAGGAATTACATAAGATATTAGGGGCTTGGAGAGCTACAAAATTGGCTAAGTGTTGGCCAACAACTTGCTTGTGAGCTAAGAGAGAGAAACTATTCTAGTGAGAACAAGATTTGTATCTTCACTCATATTTCTGATATATGCAATAAAAATAGTGGGGTTTTGAGCAGTGGCTTTCCCCAAATACATCTTGTGTTATGTGCCATTGATTTATCTTTTTCTTGTTCATATTGTTTTCATCGATGTATTGAATTCCGCTGGTTGAAAGTAGAAGTATATTCTTGTCCTTTGCTTTAGTACATTGCATGAGCTTGTGAATCTACAAGATTTTATACAAATGATTCAGCAAAAGAGAGTACAATGAACCATATCTTCACAACAAGTAGAATATCCATGAAATGCATCTAAACATCAAAACTCTGATTCAGATAACTGTAATGTACTATCACTACCTATAGCTTATTGCTGAACACCTCTGTCACTAAGCGAAATCTTCAGAATACTGAAATCTAATATAGGAGTCTCAGTCGCAGGGAGGAGGAGTTGTGTGAGTGACTATGAAAAACATGGTCGCTCTATGTGAACTTCATGATAGAGACTATGGCAGCTCCATCACTCCCATGCCATTCTATGTGAGCTACTAGGGACCAAATTGACCTAGAATCTCGATCATTCTCATGAAGATTTTGTGCCAGCATCCAAGGACCCAAATTCACTCTCATGACCACAGTGTGCCAACATCTAAAGACCAAATGCTTAGTTTTATGCCAATGACTTTGAATCAGAAAACCCTAGTTTAGTGTGAGCTTCATCCTAAAGTTTCAGATCCTTGAGCAAGCTTCCTTCGTAAGACCTGTGCGAGCCAAGACCAAATAAAAGAGGATAAGAGAGATTGATGTGTGTCAAAATGAGCTTGAGGTCTCTTATATTTATAGTCTTCTATGAGGGTCCACTTGACCTATCCATTGGTACATGTGCATAGGGTCGACCTGATCCAAAATATATGTATTAATAAAATAATTCATAACTCAACTTCTGCTTGTCCAAATGAGGAGATCTTTTGGTCGATTTTGGTCCTATTAGAAAGAGGAATATGATATCATCATCATATCCATCAAATGAGTAGTCCAAAGTGGAACTTGACCGCAATTGCATATTTTCAACACTCCCTCTTAGCTAGGGATAATTCAACCTGCCAATATCGGACCATTGATCAACATGACATAAGTCACATCTCAAGTATCTCATCATCATAGACCATTAATGTAAATCTCTTGTTAATTCTTGCTTCTCGATTGTTCCTTCTCATATGTTGAATATTATCGAATCTAGAAGAAGAAGAATTTTCCACCGGAGGGGAGCTTAAGCTACCACCCTCTATTCACCGGGCTACAACCCAAAATCTCTATGAATGAGCAACTATCCGAAACATCTGTCAGTGGGATATTACCCGGAATATTAGTCGACGGGCTACTACCTGAAATATTTTTCAATGGGATACTACCCAGAAATATGTTAATGGGCTACTATTCAGAAATATGTCATCAGGCTACTTCCTAGAAATGTCATCGAGCTACTACCCTGAAATATTTCATCAAGCTACAACATGGAAATGTCATCGGGATACTACTCAAAAATATGTCATCAAGATAATACTTGGAAATTTCATCGGGCTACTACCTAGAAATATGTCATCAGGCTACTACTTGGAAATGTCATCGGGCTACTACCCGTAAATACCGACGGGGACTCATATCTACTACTTGCATCATCATCAGAGAGCATATCATCAGGGAGCACATCTCAACCTGGAACCACATTGGGGAGCTACTACTCAACCCAAAACCACATCGGGGAGCTACTAATCAACCCGAAACCTCATGGGGGAGCTATTATTATGACCCCATATCGAGAAATAGGTGATATAGGGGAGCTACTACTCAACCCATCCTATTTCCTACTGATCTTCCCATCAATGAACTTGAATAGTCAAGTGGTAGAAAACCTACATCATAATCCTTGCTTGGGTGAGATACTCGACTTACAAAAGGTAAGGATCTCACGTCCCCGAGCCTTGTTAACCGTTGGCCATATGAAGAGGGATAATCCCAACAAGCTCAACTTGAGGGTATGTTGCCAACTGGGGTATACTATGCAAATACCAAGATAGGGTGACCTACTACTCCAACCCTATGGGTAATAGATAGGAGTGATACCCTATTATCCAGAGTTCCCTCAACCCCAGGAGCCCTCTATCTCAATTCCTCACCCTAGGAGTAAACAGAGGGAGAGAGTATGGCTTATTGTCCTCGATCAGTGCTACTCTCATCATACTCATATCATTGTACTTGTATCAAGTAATCATCATTTATCAGTAGCAGCTATCACCTATTTATACATGAAATCAAATCATGTATCATGTTAGAGCATAAATAATCATATAAATCACAAAATGATACCATAATCATCCTCCCTCTCAAA
>APFE030821242.1:0-40852 GCA_000404065.3 Pinus taeda | reverse complement strand
ACGACCCCAAGGAATAAGGATTGTATGGACCTTACATCCTATACTACATGCTTTTCATTCCCTACTAGAGGGCCATAAATTCATCATGGAGATTGTTGAAAAAATAAATCCAATGGCTTGGATTTACAAGAAACTCCTCCTCATACCTTTGAATTTGTGCCCACTCCTCCAATCTAGTAATTTTGTTACATTTCCATATTATATACATGATTTATAGTTCATGGTGACATTTAAATGAGGGGTAGGAAAAACGGTTTCATTTATGCTATCCCCTCAGAGGAATACCATTCTCGATGTTCTATTCCTGAACAAAAAATTTATATTGATATTTATATACAAAGCTATTTTTACATTGACTTATATAGTAAAAAAAAATGGGTATGATACCCTCATTTCATTATCCATTTCCCAAGTGGCCTCATCTAGTCTAAATTTCTTCTGCTGCACCTTAACCTACTCAATTTATCAATTTTGAAGTGCGATATGCCTCTGATTTAGAATTCATTGTGGTTTTTGTTGAAATTGTCCCCCATATTCCACTTATAGCACAAACTAATAAACAACATGATTGGAATCATGCACATACTTGTTAAGAAAAGAAATATGGATATCATCATATTCTTACACTATGGGTGGTAAGGCTAGATTATAATCCATAACGGTGACTATCGATGTAAAACCAGGAAAACCGATGTGACACTTCTGAAAGGAAAATAAAAAATTAAAACAACACTTGTACAAGTTAAAATGATTTGAAACACCAGCAACTATGAAGAGAAATAAGTAAAACAACACTCACACAAACGAAACTACAAAAAGCAACAAAAAAGTGGCAAAAAGTGAAAAAAATGAAACTCACTCGGAAAGGCGACAACAAATCCACCAAAGGTTTGTTGAACTCCTCAGGAATGATAAAGCTCTGAGATTGAATGTGAAAATGAGTTCTATAGGTGTCAATTAAATGGATTTTAGCAAATGAGGGTTTATGGCATGCATGCCTAAAATTAAGAAAACGCGACACTTGGAAGAAACTTCTAAAAATAGCAATGTGCCACCTTCAGGAAACTAGTAATGGATCGCTACTTACTATGGATGCTCTTTTCCCTTTAGTTTTCTTTCTTTTCCAGGGAAGCTTTTCATGCATGTTGTTGAGAAATATTGCACAATTCTAGGGAACTTGGGAACTTTCCCGCTTAGTGCACTACACAATTTCTGAGCTCAGTGAGGATTGCATCATGATTGAATGAATCAATGAAAAGGTCACGAAAGTCACGATCAAAAATTTCGAGATTACAAATAGAGGCATCCTCATGATCTGATGAATCTCAATGAGAGGAACACTGAAAACAAGGAATTTCACCCTCTAAGTTTTCAGAAAGATGAGATGAGAGATTAGGAGGATTTAGCATAGAATAGTGTTCCTCTCCACATCTCGATGAAAAATGGGCATCCCATGTGTTCTGGGAATGACAAGAAGTAGTAACAACATCAGAAACTAAATTTTCACAAGATTCAACGGAAATGACAGAATTGTGAGAAATGTAAGGATGATGAAGGAGATGTGTGGAAGGAAGAGAATCATCATTCATCACATATTCTTGTTCAACTCTAACACTGAGGTATGTTGGAAGTGGTTCAAATGATTCTAACTCGTGTAGATTTTCTAAAATGTGAACAATATATTCAAATCTTCTTGACAAGACATTCCAATCAACTTCATATTTCAAAATTCAAAGAAAATATGCATGAAAAAATTGTGAAAATGATGCACTGATTCATTAGGTGATTTTCACAATTCTAAAATTTTCTTGCACAATTTTTTACGATCATACATATAAAAAGTGAAAAACAATTCTCTGACAAGATGTTTGAAAGAGTGTATGAAGGCATCGGTCAATGTGTGACACCATTGCCTTACACGCCCTTCGAATGTGAGGATGAACAACCTACAACAAACATCCTCACAATGGATGTTGTGCTTTGTGCATAATTTAAGAAAATGAGAAATATGCTCAAACAAGGTCATCTCACCCTTGCCATCAAATTTGAGAGTTGACAAGCTGTATCTTGTAGAAATACAGAGAATCCTGTAGGTCTTTAGGACATCTTGTAGGTTTTCCTGTAGCGCTCTGTTTTGAGGCCAAATTGAGGGAAAATCCTCTATGAAGCCAGACAAGGTCACCTAAGGGTCTCCTAAACCTTCCAACCATCCACCAACTTTGCTACGCCACCTGCCACATCACCAAAAGAGATTAGCTTTCACACTCTTCCATAAAAAAAAAGTTAAGAAGAAAAACATATTTATTCTAGTCATTACATGCACAATAGTAATGTTTGATGTTTTGAACTTACATGCTTAGGATAGTAGAATTTCATACATGTTAACTTAGCATTCTTTCTAAAGCATAGTCTCTTAGAAGTTAGCTAGAAAATGGTGTGATTTTAGCATTGGATTTCAGTCATTTTCCTTATTGTAGTAGCCAAGCTTTCTATTAGTAGCAATTTCTCTTTCCCTCCTCAGTAATCAAGCTTCTTCTGAATCCATAGAAGTCTATCTTGAAAAAACCTACTGGTCTCTCGCCAATTGAATAGTGACAAAAGGGAAGAACCATCACTTTTACTTATGTATGCAACATTGTTACCTCCAAGTTTGTACGAACCTCGGGTTGATAAAGTAAATTTGGTAGCCCAAGGAGTTGCAACATTCTTGCTGCAAGATTGGTTCTCATCACTTTTTGGCATCATTTCCAGGGAGGTGTCTGAGTAATATGTGATTAGTACTTTCTTTCTTCCATTTCTTGTTTTTGATATTCTGTTATTAGTTTTAGTTATTGCAAGAGTAATTTAGTTGCTTTCTTTTCCATTCTACATTCTTTTCTTTCCTTCCCATTCTACAAGTAAGATTTCATTCAAGTAGTTAGTTTTCATTCAGTCTGCAATTTCAATTCTGCAATCACTTTCAGAGTTTGAAGAAAACTCAAAATAAAACAAAACAAAAAAACATTTTTTTTTCATGCCTCTTAAGAATAGGGATAACTTAGAGAAATTTTTGCCAAATACCCCCACTACTTCAAACACCCAACCTTCCCTCTTCTTTGGTGGCTATGAACTAGAGGAACCCTTAGGTGAGCAACCATAAATATTTAAGGAGCCTACAAGGGGAAAAGAAGAATAAGAACCCATTCCTACTGATCCAATGGTTGAAAATAGAAATGACAGAGGAAATAGAGAAGGAGCTGAGGGTGCCTTCCTCATTAGGGAAACCAACGGGGATTCGAAGATGAAGAATATAAGCTCCTTTGCCCTTCCTCATTTCCATGGCCTGACCATAGAATATCCAAACACTTTCTTATTTGAATTTGTTGTCATATGTCGAACCTATGACTACACAAATGATGAGTAGAAGATAAAACTATTCCCATCCACTCTCAAGGATGCAACTTTACGTTGTTTCATGGGTTTACCTAGGGATAACATCAACACTTGGGCTTAGATGCAGTAAGCCTTCCACAATATGTATCGAGACTACTGTAGGTCTAAAGACACCAAAGAGGAAATTTTTAGAATGACCTTAGGGCATGATGAATACCTAGAGAATTATGAAGAAAGATTCCAACTTAGCTACAAAAGGGCCAGGTGCACACTTTTCTCTGAGTCACTGAAGCTAGTCCTTCTTAGAGTAGTAAGGGAAGATCTTCAGGATACCCTAAACTTGTTAGCAGGAGGCGACATCTTCCAGTTACCCTATGAGGATATCAAGACTGTCTTTAGAAACCATTCTAGGGCAGCTAGGAAAAAGGGTATGGGTATACAACCTATGGTCAATCCATCCTCTTCCAATGTATCCATCAAGGGTGAAATTGGAAACATGCTGGAGGATTTCAAGAGTGAGATGTTGCAAACCCTTGCCCTACAGATGGACGCTATACACATTAAGAGAAAACATGCGGAAGTGGAGAGAACCTTAGCTCAATTCCATAAAGTTGGAATGGTTTAATTACGGTCATCAGTAACTCTGTCTCTCGATCTAGTACTTTAAAGTTTAATGATTTTGTGAGTGCAATTCATATCGAGGAAATGCTTGAGGCATCAAGTAATGCCCTAACTGCAGAGACTAGGGGAAGAAAAATGGAAAGAGGAAAGAGCCCAAGATATCATCGTAATTCAAGGAAAGGAAAATCCAAGTCCATATCAAGGATAGTGTGCTGGAAATACGGGAAGAAAGGACACCTGAAGAAAGACTGTAAGTCTCAGAATGGAAAAGAAGGAGATGCGAAACAAGAAAACAATCATGAAGGGAATGTGACAGGTGATGTGTTGCAAGACACATTGATTCTTTTATTAGGAAATATTATTGATGCATGGGTGGTAGATGTAGGGTTCTCATTCCATGCCACACCTCATAGGAAACATTTTCATGATTATCTTCAAGGAAATTTTGGACAGGTTCATTTGGGTGGTGATAAACCTTGTAAAATCATTGGAATGGATAATGTTTTCATAAAACTACAGAATGGAAACCAATGGCTATTGAAGGATTAAGGAATTTTCCAGATCTAAAGAAAAATCTAATTTCAGCAGGGTAGTTGGGGGTGAACGTTGTGTAACTACTTTTACAGCTAAAACCTAGAAGGTCACTAAAGGAGCTCTGGTAATAGAGAAAGGAGAAAAGGTTGGTACATTGTATTTATGCAATGGTATTTCTAATTTTTTTAATGCTTTAACCTCTATAGGAGCAGATACAACATTGTGGCATCATAGGATTGGGCACTTGAGTGAGAAGGGGATGAAGATTCTTCAATCAAGAAATTTGTTGTGAGTTTTGGAGCATGTTGATTTTGAATTCTGTGAGAATTTTGTTTATGGAAAACAAAAGAGAGTCAGATTCCTTAGAGTTGGGAAAGAAAGGAAGAGCGAAAAGTTAGAGCTTGTGCATATAAATGTATGGGGACTTTCTTAGGTATCATCTCTCGATGGATCCCATTATTATGTTACTTTTATTAATGATGCAACCAAAAAAAACCTAGATTTACTATATTCAAACAAATCTTATGTATTTGATACTTTCAAGAAATGGAAAGATTTGGTTGAAAATGAGACAGGAAAAAGGTTGGTATGTCTCAGATCAGACAATGGAGGTGAATATTGTAGTAAAGAATTTGATAAGTACTGTTCATAGCATGGAATTCGAAGAAAGAAGATAGTTCTAGGAACACCACAAGAAAATGGCATGTCTGAAAGGATGAACAAGACAATCATGGAGTGTGCAAGGCACATGAGATTGCATGCAGGATTGCCTTGAAAATTTTGTGCCGATGTTGTAGATACTGATGCTTATCTAATAAATAGAGGGCCTTAAAGTTCCTTGGATGGAGGTATTCTAGAGGAGGCGTGGACAGGTAAAAAGGTAAACTACTCATTTTTAAAGACTTTTGGTTGTGAAGCCTTTATCCAGATTAATAAAGAAAATAGAATAAAGCTTGAGGCAAAATCAAAGAAATGTACCTTTATTGGACATGGTGTTAATGATTTTGGTTATCACTTATATGATTATGAAAACCACAAAATCATTATGAGAAGAGATGTCATATTGAATAGAAAGTTTTGTATAAGGATAAGATGCAAGATATGGAATAGGAAAAAGAAAACAGAGAATACACAGTGCTTGATGAGATCACAGAAAAAGTAAAGGTCCCTGGAAATCATAATGATCAACATCAAGAACAACAACAAAAATAGACACCTCAAACACTTGAAAGTGGTGTTAGAAGATCTACTAGGATAAGTAGACCCCCTAAAAAATACTCTCCTTCATTATATTATGTATTATTAACTGATTCTGGTGAACTAGAATGTTATGAAGAAGCAGTCCACGTAGAAACTAGAAAGAAGTGAGAGCTAGCCATGAAAGAAGAGATGGACTCCTTTGTACATAACCAGACTTCGGAATAGGTCAAGTTGCTTGCAGGTAAAACAACATTGCATAATCAATGGGTTTACAGGTTGAAGGAAGAAGATGGAGGTAGAAAATGTATACAGTTAGAATTGTGGTGAAGGGTTTTACATAAGAGGAAGCTATACACTTCGATGAGATATTTTTTCCTGTTGTTAAAATTATTTCAATCAGAACTATTTTAAGTCTAGTAGTAGCAAAAGATTCTCATATTGAGCAGTTAGATGTAAAGACAAACTTTCTTCGTGGTGATTTGGAGGAAGAGATCTATATGCAGCAACCATAAGGATATGAGGTCAAAGGGAAGGAGAAACTAGTGTGCAGGTTAAAGAAGAGCTCGTATGGCTTAAAACAAGCTCCAAGGTAGTGGTATCTAAATTTTGACAGGCTTATGTTTGAACGAGGTTGTAGTAGATGTCACTCTAATCATTGTATTTATTTCAAAATGCAAAATGATGGAAGCTATATTATAGTATTATTGTATGTAGATGACATGATTGTTGCAATGTCTAACATGAAAAAATAAATGTACTCAAAGGAAAATTGGAAAATTCTTTTACAATGAAGGATTTGGGTGTTGCAAAACAAATCCTTGGTATGAGAATAACTAGAGACAAGAAAAATCGCAAATTAACATTGTCTTAGAGTGAGTACATACAAAAGGTGTTGGAAATATTTAATATGAAAAATGAAAAACCAGTTACTATAACTTTGGCCGACCATTTCCATCTAAGTAAGGAAATGTGTCCCAAGACTTAGGAAGAGATGGATTATATGTATAAATTTCCATATGCATTAGCAGTTGGAAGTTTAATGTAAGCAATGGTTTGCACAAGGCATGATATGGCACATGCAGTGGAATTTGTAAGTAGGTACATGAACAATCCAGGAAAATAACATTGGATGGCAGTGAAGTGGATTCTCAGGCATTATAAAGGTACCACATATCAAAAATTATGCTTTGGTGGTTGAAACATTTCTCTACAAGGATATGTTGATGAAGATATTGTAGGTGATAGATATAACACAAGGAGCACCACAAGGTATGTGTTTACTGTAGGTGGAACAACTTCTCATTGGGTTTCAAAATTGTAGAGTGTTGTTTCACTCTCAACGACAAAAGAAGAGTATGTTGCTGCTACATAAGCTAGTGAATAAACTATTTGGTTACATATATTTCTAGATGAATTGGGTAAGAAGAAGGAGGTTGGCAAGTTATACAGTGACAACCAAAGTGCCATTCTGGTCTGAATTTAAACAGGAATGCAACAAATTACAGATATAACCATAAATACAAATATGCAACATAAATAAAACTTCATTTTATTAATAAAAAAATACTGAAATATGCTTACAAACAGAATGGAAATAAGACTAGCTCGAGCAATGGTAGCTTATCTCTAAGAAGATATGTGTCGGCTACATATATTTGCAATGTGTTACAATGAGGTGTTGGAAATAATACTGAAAGGGGGGTGAATCAGTATTATCATATCAATAGTTTAATTTCCCAAGCATATTTATATACGCTACTTTAGCTAAGTGAACTAGCATGTACACACGACTGTACTTAAAGCAACCAGCATATATGCAGAGAAATTTTGACTTAGACAGTTTATCATGTATTGAACTTTAACCAGTATATCATAGATTTATTAGATAGTGCAGTAAAATTAGAATAAAGCATCACACATAAGAAACACACTGAACACCAAGATATAAGGTGGAAATCCAATGTGGGTAAAAGCCACCTACTGTTGTCGTCTCTGTCTTCTTTTGATAATAATAAAATATGTTTACAATCTTGTACTGGTGCAACTTCATACCAGTACGTAGGCACCCACCTCCAGAAGACTACAACCTTCTCTCATTCTCCAGCTACTACTGCAAGGGAGCTACAACCCCCTAGCTCTTGTACTAGTCAATATGCTTACTAGTACATAGGTGCCAGCCTACATAAAACTCCACTCTTCTACCATGGACCGCTTTTCATGAATTTTCAAACTGGATACTCCTAGAACACAACACCACAATATGAAGGCCACATTTTATTCAATTTTCATACTAGACCCATCAAAAACATCATAAACACAATATAATCATCAAGTACATCTACATCAACCAATCACTGAAACTCAATCATCACAACTTGAATCTAATCATTCATAAGATTGTCACCAGAATACAGTCACCATAACCCCAAAGCAGAACCTAAAACTCTGCAACAACAAACAGAAACAATTGAAACATACTTCATAAGGTATACACTACTTCCATGTGTCGAGCCAACGTGTATACGCACTTTTACCAAAGACAACTAGTGTACACATCTGTAAATATTAATTCATAATTGTGTAGCTCTTCCAGACTTCAATTATACCCAGCCCATAACATTTACAGAATAACGCATGCGTCAGTATTTAGATCTAGACTATACATGATAAAACCATATAATGATAATTCATTTTAATCCTTAAGATCCCGATCCATGATTAGATCTTATCCCTCATCAACCACTAAGGTTCATCCTTGGTTCAGATCCAACAAAGCACCATAAGGCAATAACCTACATACTAGATCTCACACTTTATTAGATATTTGATACTTGCACCCCTTGGCCTAATGACCTTCTCCTCCTTATATACCATAGATCAAAACCACTTAGTACCTATTAGCTCTGCTATGCAGCACTAACTTTCTAAGGTCAGAAAGAAGCATGGCCTGTTTGGTTGTGTCCAAAGGGGGCTCGCATTGGTCACTTTTCCCTTCCTCTTCCTCCACCCTACTTACCTCTAAGCCTTTCCCGTTCCCTAAACAAATATTCTAAAATATGACAAAGTCTGTTTTGGCCCCAGCTCTAAATGCAAAGCCAAACCAACCGTAAAACCTCACCCCTTTGGTTTTTGCCAATGCGATATTGCGATGCGATCTGATCGCAATCTCATGTCACTATATGTAAAGGCTCTACCCCTTGATCTCCCTGATCTGTGATCTGCCATTGCGATTTGGTCTGTCGATCCATGTGTACGATAGACGTTCCTCGTTTAATCACCGATCACCATTGCCATCTCCCCATGGTTTGTGCTGATTTGCCTTCGCTATTGCAACCCGCCAATCTGATCATTAGTGATCGCTCATCGGCGGTGTCTAGTGATGATTGCCATTTCTGCTATCCATTTCCCCGATCCGACGATCATACTTCTCTCTCATCCCAACTATCCATCTACCCATGCATCCCACGTCCTTCACCATTCTATCACCCGAAAAGGAGATGACTAGCTCTACCAGGATCAGTTACAGTAATATCCCCAACAATCACATTAAACATAAAGCATGGCCAAAAGGAGAAAGGGACATAGCACGACTCTATAATAGAATTTATCAGTCTTGGACTTCAATTCTTCTAGCGTTCCAACTGCCTAAAGGACAACACAACAGTTGTACAAATCAGATTTTCCCAGTGAACCAAGCAACCTCATCCAAAGACTCCAATAGACAACTAAATGTAGTTGGTGGTCAATTATGACCCCTCCATACCTAAATAGCCAGGTGCCATTGTAATGTAAATTTATAAATACCCAAGAGAAAGATGTAATGAGGTTTCGAATTTGATGTAAGGTTCAACTTCTGGAGGCTGTAGACATTTTGTCACTTGCAGTGTCTCATCTTCATTTTCAGTAAACACAAGCTTCTTTTGCTGTTAACTGCTCATTGTCCATTTTCCTCTATTCTAAGCTTGTACTTGATATGTTGTGTTCTTCATCTCTTGATGTTTAGCACTAGATAATTGTCATCTTATCTCTGTGTTAGAATCTTGAATGCATCATTGAATAGGTTGCTCAGGCTTCTTTCTATCTAATGTAGTAGAGTTGTCATCCTGTCTTTGCATTAATAGACTAGATTTGCAGGTTTCAGTACTAGTTGCAGTCGACCATCACATAGTCTTGTGTATTTGTTCGTGTGGTTAGTATTCTCCATATTCACCTAATATTTAAACTATGAGCATTTGTGGTCTAAAGCCTTCTAGTCTAAGGGTGTTCATGCATGTCTGGAGTGAAACAGAGTAGAAACGGTTATCTGGCTTGAACCAAACCATCATTCTTTCCATTAAACCTTGCAACAATAGTTGAATTTATATGTTACCAGGCATCTCCAAGCTACAACCTAGGAGATTTTCTTAGAATCCTAACAGGACCAATACCTTGGACCAAATACTTAGGGTCAATACCTCGGACCAAATATCTTGGACCAATACCATGGATCAAAATACCTTGTACCAAATACATCGGACCAAAAACTTAGTTTTCCAACATATATGTGCTTTTCCTTCTGTTAAAGTGCGTGTGTATGTATACGCCACTTGTGTTCAATGAACCTATGTGTATACGCAACTTGTTTAAGGTGAACCTGTGTATACCTCTCTTTCTTCATTCTTTGTAGTCTGATATGTATACCTCTCTTTCTTCAAGTTGACATGATGCACCGTGATCTTTAGTCTGAGTGAGTTGCCATGAAGGAAAACACCTGTATCATAATGCCAACAATCTCCCCCTTTGGAATTGATGGCAACAACAACACCACGTCACTCTCCCCCTTTAACATTACGGACAAAGGGTGGACCAAGATAATTTCTCCCTTTGACATACATTATGATGGTCATGCTCCCCTTGAGTACACGCTGAAAACTCTGATTGAGCTTCCCTTTTTGTACATGCTAAGATGTACTGAAACCAGCCATGCTCTTCCTGAGTACAAGTAGAGTCTGCAAAAAATTATTTTCTAGAATAACATGACTCTATAACTCAACTATGTGAGGATGACCTTCCTATCACCAATGGCTCGTACATTCATCCATCTCCCAACCGAGTGGGGATATACCAAATTTGACTCATCCACCCAACTAAGCGGGGATATACCAATTGTTTATACATGAAAAAAAAAAGAAATATTACATCATCCATCCCATGTAAAGTGGGGATACAAATTACATCATTTGTCCAATAGGACTCATTGAAATGTATGAGAAGACATATCACTTCCACTCATCCACCCAACTAAGCAGGGATATACCAATTGTTTATACATGAAAAAAGAAAGAAATATTACATCATCCATCCCATGTAAAGTGGGGATACAAATTACATCATTTGTCCAATAGGACTCATTGAAATGTATAAATACCTGAAGCCATAGCTGGACTCAACAACCATAATGCCAACAATGATAAATGTATGTGAAGGCTAATGCTCCCCCTCAACCTGTGCTACTTGTGCATTGTTAACAGGTCAATTGTCAAGACATCTTTGTCAGTCAGATAAAATTAATGAACAAAGCATATAGACATTAATCATCAATATTTGTTAGAGCACCCATATTAGATCTTTCCCCACTATTTTTCTTCTCTGAAACACATATACACTCCTTTACCCATAGAAAACCACGTGTGTAAGTGACTTTACTCCATGAAACACGCATATAATAGCCTTTTTCTAAAAAAGTTGGATTTAATAGCAGGATGATGTACCAACTACTCCTAGCTTTTGTATGAGATATTCAAATGTCACTCTAGGCAGTGGTTTAGTGAATATATCAGCAACCTGTTCTTTGGAGGGAACATACTCCAATTTGACCTTTTGTTCAAGCACTTGTTCATGTAGAAAATGGTATTTGATGGGTATGTGCTTGGTCTTAGAGTGCATGACTGGATTCTTTGAAATATTGATGGCACTTGTATTATCACATAGAATGGGGATGGGTGAAGTACATGTGATCTACATGTCTTGCAAGGTTTGCATCATCCAAAGTAGTTGTGTGCAGCAAGATGCAACAACCACATATTCTACTTTAGTTGTAGATAGCGCAATTGAACTTTGTTTCTTGCTGAACCAAGACGCTAACCTGGAACCCATATAGAGTGCACCACCACTAGTGCTTTTTCTATCATCAACACTTCATGCCCAATTTGCATCTGTATATGTATGAAGAGTGAGATCTGTATGTCTAGTATACCATAAACCAAAGTTTTGAGTTCCTTGAATATATTTGAAAATTCTTTTGACTGCCTGAAGGTGTCATTCCTTTGAATTTGCTTGGAATCTTCCAAATATTCCTATTGCATGCATGATGTCAAGTTGGGTACTTGTTAGATAAAGCAGACTGCCAATCATGGATCTGTGAGTTGGTTGATGTACTATTGTTGATTCATCACTTGAGCTGAGATTGCATCCTATTACCATTGGGGTACATACAGGTTTAGAATCTTCCATGCCGTACCTTTTCAAGATCTGTTTGAGATATTTGGTTTGTGAAAGAAAAATACCATCTTTATTTTGTTGAACTTGTAGACCAAGAAAATAGGTAAGCTCAACAAGCAAGGACATTTCAAATTCTTGCTGCATTACCGAAGCAAAATTCTGACTCATGGATTCTTCATTGCTACCAAAAATGATATCATCAACATAAACAACAATAATTAGCAATTTATCAGTGTCAATCTTTGTATATAGATTGTTATCTGTTGAACCTTTTGAAAACTTTTTTGGTGTAGATAGCTATCAAGACAATAATACTAGGCCCTTGGAGCCTGTTTCAGACCAAAGAGAGCCTTTTTGAGTCTGCATATAGGTTTTACAACATTTCCAAGAATAAATCCTTCTGGTTGTTCAATATAAACTTCTTCTTCTAAATCTCCATTAAGGAAAGCAGATTTTACATCCATTTGGTATACTTTGAATTTCTGAAAGCTCTAAAGACCAAGAAACATCCTTATGGCTTCAAGTCTAGCAACAGGTGCAAAAGTTTCTTCAAAATCTATACCTTTCTATTGAGCATACCCATTACAAACAAGTCTGGCCTTGTTTCTAATGACTTCTCCTTTTTCATTCATCTTGTTTTTGAATATCCATTTAGTTCCTATAATATTTTTATCATGAGTTCTAGGAACTGATTCCCAAGATTCATCTTTGCATACTTCAGTTACATTTTGAGGTTTGGTGGTGGATAGTAATGTCAGATAGCTTGAGGTTTCTGTAACAGTTCTTCTTGTCTGTACACTTGCCTCTTTCTCCCATAAAATTTGAGTTTCTAGATGATTTTTCTGAACATACCCGGATGGATTCTTTTCTTCTACTATTATCTCTTCTTCTGGTGCTTCATTGGTTTCTTCTTCAACATCATCGTGATTTTATGTGGGAAAATACTCCCCATCTTCTTCATTGTCATATTATTTCGTTTTTGTTTGTTTTGTATTTTTGCATGCTTCATCAACTACAACATCAATACTTTCAACAATTTTCCCAAGTCTTTTATTATAACATTTATACCCTTTACTTTAGGAAGAGTAACCAAGAAGAATACCTTCATCTACTTTGGGCTCAAACTTACCAAATTTTTCATTAGTGCTTTTGATATAACATTTGCTTCCAAAAACGTTAAAGTATTTTACAGTAGGAGTCTTACCATACCAAAGTTCATGTGGAGTTTGAGTGCTATTTACCTGAACATTTGCTTGGTTGAGAATAGTTACGGCGGTGAATTCAACTTTACCCTAGAAGGTTGCAGGAATTCTAGATTCATCTAGCATAGCTCGAGCCATTTGTTGAACAATTATATTCGTTCTTTCTACCACACCATTTTGCTGAGGAGCCCTTGTGGTGGAGTATTGCATTTTTATTCCACGTTATTCACAAAAGTCAAAGAATTCATTCGAGGTAAATTCCCCTCCTCGATCAGATCTGAGGCATTTGATTGTTCGATCTAATTTATTTTCAACCAAATCTTTGAAGGCTTGGAACTTTTCGAATGCTTCATATTTATGCTTTAGCAGACTTATCCAACACATTCTGGAAAAATCATCAATGAACAAAATAAAGTATTCTTCTCCACGAGGTGACCTTTTCCTTGATGGTCCACATAAATCAGTATGAAGAAGTTCAAGAGGCTTACTAGCCGACCCTTCTTTTTCGATGAAGTGAGCTTTGGTTTTCTTACTAAAGTGACATGGTTTGCATATTATATTTTCGGGGATTTTGATATCTAGAAGATCACGAACAAGCCTGAATCTGCATGCTTTCTTATTTGAGAAAATCTTAGATGTCCCAATCTTCTATGCCACATCCAGTTCTCATCAGTTTTTCTTAGATAATACTGTTGTTATCCTCCCTTGAGTATGTATAAGTTTTATGGAGTTCTTATACCTTTGATCACGGTCTCCCCTATATCAAGTTCACGAACAACACATCTGTTTGATCGAAACACCACTTCATTTCCTTGATCACACATTTGAATGACATTCAACAGGTTATGATTTAAACCATCTACATACATAACATTTCCAAATTTAACCTCTCCTTTCAAGAAAATGGATCCTTTACCTTTTATGATAGCAGAAGTGCCATTTCCAAATGAGACATTTCTTTCCTTTTCTAAGGAATTATATGAGTGAAGTTTTTCTTTGTCACCTGTCATCTGTTTTGAGCATCCACTGTCGATGTACCACTAATTTTCTTGTCCTTCTGGATAAAAGAATATACCACATCTTTTTGTTTGAGATTATTTCCTTCTCCATATCATGGGATTTAATGGATTTTTCTCCTTTTAAGATGATTGCCAAAATTTGCTCCCGAATTCAGATTCTTCATGACCAAAGTTGTTACAGATTGAGCATTCTATTTCATTTTCAAGAAGAGAGAAGTTATTATAGGAACTTTTCTTGATCCCTATTACATTACTTTGATTTTGTGATTCTCTAGTCATGATGGTTTTGTAAGAAACACATTGAGTAGCTTTGTTTCCAAAATTATGACATGAAAAACATTTCCCATTAAAGAAGTTCCTGCGACTATGGAATCTATTGACTTGGTGATTGTAGTTTCTATTGATATTCATATTTGGAGCAAAATGAGTATGATTTACCTGACATTGGTTGTGGCTTCTATTCATCCTTGGAATAAATTGAGTCTGATTTACCTGGTGATCTGCTTTATGCCTTTGCTGACGAATGTCATACTGTTCACTGGTCTTTGCTGCATCAAGATAGCTTTTAGTGGAGGTTGATAGCTTATGTGATTGAGATGCTTCTTTAGTATATCCAAGACCTGTCTTTATCAAAGGAGAACACTATACTTGATAATTTCATCTAAGATTTCTGATCCTTTAGCAAATCTAAGATGAGAGATTTCATTTTCTCAAGATCCTTTCTTATACCCACAATTTCACATTCTAGTTTTTCATTGTGTTTTTCTATAATCATATTATTTTCTTGTAAACATATTTTGAGTTTAGAAATTTCTTCATGAAGGTCTTCTTCTTCTAAAGCATCCCAAAAATTATCATCATCATAAGCCATTAGAAGTCTATAGTCATTACTATTTTCATCTTCATCACTATTTGATAAACCATCTCTATCTTCATGAGTATAGTAACTTCGTTTCATTACAACTTGTTTTCTATTCCATTTTTCACACTCCCCTTTTTCATATTTATCTTTATGAGGACATTTCCTAGCATAAGGACTGACTCTGCCACAGGCAAAGCATTTGAAGGGTTGCTTACCTCTATATCTTCCGAAACATCTTTGAAGCTTCTTGACAAAGTTTACCTCATATTCTTCTTCTAGAATATGTCCTAATTCATTATGTTCTTCCTTTCCTTCTGTTGAAGCTTTAAATGTGGCTTTTCTCATATCCAATGGACCTCCTTTTCTCATCTCAAAGGCAGTTAAGATTTTGTGAACATGTGTCATCATGATAGTCTGCAGATCCTATTTTTCTTCTATGGCAGACACTTTTGATTCAAATTTAGCAGACAAGGATATCAAAACTTTCTCAACTAAGGTAAATTCCTTTATATCTTCACGTAGAATCTTCATACAATTAATAACCTCATGTATACGTAAGAAGTAACTAGCTATACTTTCATCATTGTGCATCTTAAGAGTTTCATACTGAATTCTGAGAGTTTGAAGTTTAGCACGTTTTACCTGTGAGTCTCCTTTGTAGCTCAGAACGATTTTGTCCCATATTTCTTTGGTTGATTTGAGCTACATGAACTTGAAAAACTCTGATTGTGACAAACTTCCCAATAAGGTATTGATAGCTCTGGAATTGGTTTCAAATTTCTTCTTACCTGTCGCATCTATAGGACATTATGTTGGAAATGTATATCCTCCTTCCACAATTTCCTATACATCCCTTCCAAGTGATTGTAGATAGGTTTTGGTTCTTATTTTCTAATAAACAAAGGTGCTCCCATCAAATATTGGTGTTTTGATGAATCCGATGCTTTCTTGATTACTCATGATGATGGATCTCCCTTCAAGTGATCAAGCTTCTTCTAAAGGACCTTCTCTGATACCAATTGTTGGAAATAATATTGAGAGGGGGGTGAATTAGTATTATCAGATCAATAATTTAATTTCCCAAACATATTTATATATTCTACTTGAGCTAAGTGAACTAGTGTGTGCATGAGACTATACTTAAATCAACAAGCGTATATGCAGAGAACTTTTGATTTAGATAGTTTATCATGTATTGAAATTTAACGAGTATATCAGAGATTTATTAGACAGTGCAGTAAAAGTAGAATAAAGCATCATACATAAGAAACACATATGAACACCAAGATATATGGTGGAAACCCAATGTCGGTAAAAACCACCTATTGTTGTGGTCTCTATCTTCTTTTAATAATAAGAAAAATTGTTTACAATCTTGTACTGGTGTAGACTCATACCAGTACACAGGCAGCCACCTACAGAAGACTACAACCTTCTCTCATTCTCCAGCTACTACTGGAAGGGAGTTACAACCCCCTAGCTCTTGTACTAGCCAACATGCTTACTACTACGTAGGTTCCAGCCTATAGAAAACTTCAATCTTCTAGCAGGGACCACGTTTCATTAATTTTCAAGCTAGATACTCCTGGAACACAACACCACAATGGAAGGTCATGTTTCATTCAATTTTCATACTGGACCCATCAACAACATCATAACTACAATACAATCATCAATTACATCTGCATCAACCAATCACTGAAAGTCAATCATCACAACTTGAATCTGATCATTCAGAACACTGTCACCGGAATATAATCACCAAAACCCAAAGCAGAACCTAGAACTCTGCAACAGCAAATGAAAGCAACTGAAACATACTTCATAAGTTATACAGTACTTCCATGTGTCGAACCACCATGTACACACAATTTTATCAAAGCCAACCAATGTACACATATGTAAATATTAATTCATAATTTTGCAACTATTCCAGACTTGAGTTATACCCAGATCATAACATTTACAAAATAACACATTTATTAGTATTCATATCTAGACTATACATGATCAAACCATATAATGATAATTAATTTTAAGCCTTAAGATCCCTATCCATCATTAGATATTATCCCTCATCAACCACTAAGGTTCATCCTTGGTTCAAATCCAACAAAGCACCATAAGCTAATAACTTGCATACTAGATCTCACACTTCATCAGATATTCGATACTTGCACCCCTTGGCCTAATGATCTTCTCCTCATATAGTTTTAGGCCTTTTCAATACCATGGATCAAAACCACTTAGGACCAATACCTTGGACCAAATACGTAGGGTCAATACCTCGGACCAAATACCTTGGACCAATACCATGGATCAAAATACCTTGGACCAAATACCTCAAACCAAAAACTTAGTTTTCCAACATATACGCGCTTTTCCTTCTGTGAAAGTGCGTGTGTACATATATGCCACTTGTGTTCATTTAACCTACATGTATGCGCAACTTGGTCAATGTGAACCTGTGTATACCTCTCTTTATTCATTCTTTGTAGTCTGATCTATATACCTCTCTTTCTTCAAGTTGACATGCTACACCATGATCTTTCAATTGAGTGAGTTTCCATCAAGGACAAGACCTATATCATAATGCCAACATGAGGCTTGAAGGGATATTTATTGTTAACAAATAATGGAAAACCCCAAAACATCCAAAAACCTAACCTAGGATATGAAACACCATATTATGGGTCTCGTTGGTGTAAATTGGTACATCAACTTCCCGGGCTCGTAACTTTCACATACGATCTTCGTTTGACACATACAATACCTCCTTCGAAAGACCTATCCATGGACAAAAACTACTAACAATGATTACTAAATTGAAAAATCATAAAAATCAAAATTTCTTCTAGTGATTTTCCCAAAAAAAGTCGTTTAGGGCCTCAAAATGGCTCTGGAAGTTTAGGACCTAAAAAGCTTCCAAAAATAGTAAATTGTGCTACAATTAAGGAAACTAAAAAAAACTAAAAGAACCAATGGTGGAGGTCCAAGTGGAATAGGTGGGTGGCCACCAATATCCACCTGGATGACATTCATCTTAAAAAGAAGTCAATATTTCATTCCAAGACTAGACATATACATCTCAAGTACCATTTCATACGACTGGTGTTGGAAGATGAACACTTGATGCTGGAAAAGATACAAACTAGCCAGAATCCTACAGATATGTTAAAAAAAGTTGTAACCAAGCAGGAACTAAGATTCTTCTTGGTTTCGATTGGTCTTCATGTATGATGATGAAGATGATAAACAACAAGGTCCACAGTGTAGTCATTTTCTAGTAAATGAAGCAGCGATGGAATTGCTATATTTAATATCCAAGTGGGTGATTATTGGGTGTAGAGCCTAATTATCTTCACTACTCAAAGGTATCACCACAGTGGACCCCAGTTCATAGTGAGGCAGCAACATTGCCCATATTTCCGCCACCAGGGGGGCGATGGTTATTTTTATGAGCCCCCCCTTTGCAGGGGTTTGGGGCGCAATGCCCTCAAAGCTAAAAATAGATGTAAAATTTCCTTGTAAAATGTTGTAGTTTCGTAGTCAATCTAGGTTGTTCATTAGGCAAAGATATGATGGTAGAAGTTATGTTTAATTTAGGGTATTTTTCCCTAGAAAGAATTCCCTCGCTATATATGAGGGAACTGTATTGTGTCTATGTGTATGTTTCTTCTAAGAGAGAAAGAGAGAGGAGATTATGTTAGAGTGAAGAGGGAATTACAGTGGATTTTTTGTAGGATGTATCTCTTCATTTTGTTGGATAATATAAAAGGAAGGAAAAAATGTTTCTCCGTGGACATAGCCCAATATATGTGTCTCTCTTGCTTTATGCATTTTCTGTGTTTTTATCTATGCAATATTTTATGTGTTCCATTTCTCTGTAATATATCATTTTCTAACTTTTGGACTTGTTTTGGTGTCTGCCACTATTACCCTTTATTTAATGGATGCAAGTGATGCACGATGATCTAGAAAATGTTTTCTTTGTTCTTGTAAAATCCTCTTCTAAAGTTCATTATATGACATATTGTACACATCCATTACTCGATCATCATCAAGAGGGAAAACATCTCGCTCTTCACTCAGACCTATGGTGTACTAGGCATCACGAGAAAATCCCTATTTTGTGGCTCCAATTCCAACTCCATATATAAAAATTCAAGTAAGTCTTCAATCTATTGAGAAAGTTCCTGATCCTGCACTTGTTCACCCGCCTCCTCTATTGTTGGTTGGTTCTATTATTTCTCTTCAAATTGTAATGGAAATGTTTCTTCAGTTATGGTGTCCCCCATTTATTCTTCTTCCTACTTCTTCTTCTCTTCTTCTTCTTTCCTCTTCATCTCTCGTTCTCTCTTTCGTTCTTGCTCTTCTTTCTTCAATCTCAATTCTTCTTCCTGTGAGCTCTATGTTTCTCTCTTATTTTTCTCTACTCTTTATATCCTCTCCTTCCTCTTCACTTCTACTACTAAAGCTTCTTTCATAAGAATTTGATCCACTTTCATCTTTCAACTTTGTTCTCCCCCTAGACTATCAACAACCTTTCCCTTTGCCTTATTCTGTATGAGATTCTTTCTTTCTACTGGTGCTGCTTCTGGATTTGTCCTCTAGATTTTCCTCAAGGATCTCTACCAAAAGAGCTTCATTAACTTGCTTCCATGCTAGTGTCAACTCATTTTCTATAAAAGGTTGAATTTCTACACATACTGGAAAGTCTACTTGTGTTTTCTCAACTGCCTCCCCAGTACTACTTTCTGTGTTCTCTTTTGAAGAAACTCTCTTTGGTGCCATGCTAACAATGATTGTTGGGAGACATTTCTTCACTAGTGTGATACCTGTGTGACAAAAGGACACTCATGGCAAGAAAAAATTAGCTTCTAAATTGTACCTTCAAATAATTATCAAGCAACAAACAAGAAAACTCGAGAGAAGGATTATGTGGTTTTTATCAATAAGGGAGATTGGATGGTTGTGGGAACTTGGCATTGCACAATCCCAAAAGCCAAGGATGAAGCCTGAGGCTTGACACTGTGCAATATTGAGTCCTATCCAAGGCAAATATTGGGAGAGACTGTGAATTATTTAGTATTAGTGGCCAAGGTCATAGGTTGACCGAGGGAAATCCTGTACTGTGCACTAAAGAATTCCAGAGGCCAAGCTTATGGTGTGAGCCTTTGGATTGCATAGTTCCCAGCGAGGCAAGACAAGATCTGGCCAAGGAAAGTGTTGATCTGCCCGATGGATGTATGAAAAGTGACCAGAAGTGAGCAATGATGTGAGATTGAATGCAAAACTAACTAAGTGTGATTGAATCAATGTGGATCAAGTGCAGAAATTGATAAAACAAAATGAAAATCAAGTATGTGAGGGGAGTCACCGCAACGACGATTATAAGTGGAAAAACAAAAAAAACCGATGCGACACTTTTGAAAGTAAAATTATAACTTAAAAAAACACTTTTACAAGTTAAAACAAGTTGAAAACCCATCAACTATGAAGAGAAATTAGTAAAACAACACTCAAAAAAGCGAAATGACAAAAATCGATAGAAAAGGTTACAAAAAATGATAAAAGATAAAATCACCCAACAAAGCGATGACAAATCGACCAAAGGTTCCTTGACCTCATTAGGAATTCTAGAGCTCTAGGATTGAATGTGCAGATGAGCTCTAGAGGCATTGATTAACTAGAATTGAGCAAATGAGGGTTCATGCTGCGCATACCTAAAATGAAGGAAAAATGTTACTTGATGAAAACTTCTAAAAATAGCAATGTATTGCCTTCATGAAACTAATAATGTATCGCTACTTCCTAGGGATTAGTTTTTTCCTTTATTTTTCTTGCTTTTCCAAGGAAACATGGCATGCACAACACTAAGAAATATTGTGCTATTCCAAGGAACTAAGAAAATTTCTGGCTCAATGCTCTACATACTGTTTGAGCTTAGTGAGGATTATGTAGCTTCTAGGCTCATTGTTGGGCTACGTTCCATGATTGTGCAATTTCTTAGCTCAAGGTTGAATTCCAATCTGTACTACGTAATTCCAATCATCAAGGTTAATTACCTTCAAGAATTGTGCAGTTTCTAGAGGCAAGCCTAGAACAACTGTGTGACCAACTCATGAGGTCATCTTGTGAGTTATATAGATAAAGTAAGTGTGGAAACACAATTAAAAATGAAAAATATAAGTCTTAGTTGAAGCATGAATACTTGGATCAGTGTAAGATAAGCTCCTGTGGACATGAAGGAAAGCTCCAAAATCAAAGCCTAGGCAAAAAATTCGAGGGTGGTTGTAGCCAGTACAACAGGCTCAAAAAATGGGCCCCACCTTATATATGATTTTTGCTTCCCTTTTCCAATACATATCTCAATCAATTTTAATCTAGTAACTCCATGTAAATCCAAGTGGCTAAGAACTTTGATTCCCAAATTTATGGAAAGATCTACCCAGCCTACAATGTATCCAAACTAGAAACAAATTGTTGCTAAAGCCTCATGTGGCCTCGGATACATGTCTATATTCCTATAGTGCACTATCTTATAAATGAGGATAATTTGAGCGACATTTCTGAATATTCCTTTAAAGCCTAGTGCTTCTTAGAAAACTAATAATTCACTAGATTGAATCCCTCAATGTAGTTCTAAGCTTCTTCTTAGTATTGCATAGTCATAACATAACAAATGATGTTATCATCCAATCCAATAAAAATCACCGAAACAAACCAAGATATGGCTAACATTAATACATAACTTTAATTACCATAGCATCATACTATTCTCTTAACCAAACCCAAGTAGAATACATTAGATTCACTGATGTAACATGCCATAGACAACACAAACTTGGGACTCTCAATAGCCATTAAGCAATAGAGTGATGGAATTATTGCCATTGATGGGAAAAGAGTAGCAGTAAGGTAAAGAAGCACCAAATGAGTAGAAAATATATGATGGAAAATAAGCAGCAAGGCATGTTTGATATGAAGGAATAAGAGAAAGGGTGATGGAAAAGGAGCATCAAAGTAAAATGGAAAATGCTTTATTTGATGCATTATAATTGGTTCTATGTGAAATGTTTGCAGAAATGTTGCAGAGATCAACTGGAGAGATGTTATTGCATATATGAAAGGTAAGAAAAAAGCATGTTAATTTTTGTGATTCAAGGAAAAGGAAAAGGAAATACTCCATGATAGACAATGCAAGACTTAAGGTTGTTGAGGCAATGGTGTGAATAGTTTGTGATGCAAGAGGTTGTGGAATAGAAATATGATGTTGGAGAGTGATGAGTTTCTCTCATATGTTACTTTAATATTGTTTACATGGGAGAGTGAATGTTTTAATGTATTATTTACTTGCATGGTGTTGGTATTATATTGGTGCATCTAATCATTAAAGGTGGCTGAAAATAATATTTGGGCTCTTAATTGTGTTTTATTATTCAAAGTATGAAGAGTTTGGAAATGAATTACTGGAAGGAAAAGGTTCAAGTCTGTTCACTTCATATTCTTATGTGGAATACAAGAAAACAACCAACAAACTATCTTTGTGAAAAAATGTTATTTTACATGGCAGATGAGGTTATAGAGTTAGAGAGCATGTGAGAGTTAATTATTCATGAGTTATCTAGAAAATATGAAGTTGATGTGAAGAAAATTCGAAGGGGAGAAGAGGCAAAGATAAATATAGATATATTAAAATTGATGACCAGGTAAACCATCATGTCCTTTCTTGTATGTATAAGGGGATTCTAGTCTCCTTTCAAGTTGAAGCTAGATAAAGAACATGTTGTAGCCTATTGAGATAGGAGCCTCCTATGGGTTGTATCCTGCAAAAAACTTATGGGAGTTGGAGCTTCATTTCATGTTGTATCATGGAGAAAAATTGAGGTAGCAGCCTCCTGTAGGTTTGAACCTACATAAAATTAGATATAATAAGGGAGAAGAAGCTTTCCTTTGCATAACAGGGATGACAAATCATGGTTTTTCTCTCTTTATGGATTTCCACTTATATATGGTATCCATATGTGTTGATGTTATGTGCTTATGCTATATTTTGAATGATTTATTACTTGTTGTTCACATATTCAATATGTTGGTCATTATGTGTTAAGTTTCTCATTTAATTTTTCAGTTAATTAGTAAAAAAAAAAAGTTTAATGTCCACGAATGTACTAAATTGATTCATCCCTTCCCTCCAAGTTTAGTAAATTTTTTCATCAATTGGTATCAGAGCCAAGTTCCTTAGGTGTAAACCTAATAGCTTGAAGGTAGACATGGTTAAGTCATGGACTATGAAAGTGTTCTTGTGCTATGTGTTATAACTCAGGTTGTTCCCTTCCTCCTGAAGGGAATACGGCCGAGGTAACCACTAACCAATATTTTAACTGCAGGTCCTAGCCTACCTTCAACCAAAGAGGGCTCTCTCTTTGTAATTTAGCTTTGTTTTGGAGTATTTTAGGCTATTTATGATGCACAGGGTTTTGATTTAAGTTTGTTGGATGGTGATTTTAAGCAGAGCTGGCGTGTAAGTCTAAAACGGTCTATTTCATTGGGCAATGGAGTCAATGATGGTGTACTACTGGAAGTGTTTCATGGGGAAATGGTAATCCTACAATGCAGGATAGGAAATCTAGGAACAATTTTCAAATCTAGAAATGATGGAATGAAGTCAGGGAATGAAAGGCAATTAAGAATCTTTCATTATGCTGGCAGAGGGAAAGTGTATGAATATTATCCAGGAGAAATTAAGAATTCCTAAACAGTATTCAAATGAAGGAATTAGTGCAAACATAAGCAGTTAAGAATTCATATTTATGACTAATTCTGAAGAAAACATGATAAATAACAGAGATTGAACACAAGGTGTATTTAAACAAATCCTGAGCTATTCTTCTTATCTGTTACCAAGATTATGGAACGTATGTGAAATTTGTAAACAGAAAAAACATAAAACATAGTTTAGAATAACTTATTGATCCATAGAATGACACAGGAATTCTGTAGCAAGTCTGAGAGCATCAAATCCACATCCAGACGATCATCAACAATGAACTTCAACAGCTTTTGTATTAAAACAATCTGATAGTTTACAACGCAATCCAGAAAGAAAATCACCAACTCCTAATACATTCTATGGGGAGCTATTTATACAAAATTGAGATATAAAATATCTTGCAGATAAGTCTTCATGCAATTACTTTCTTTACCAACTCTTTAAAAGAAGTAAATGAGGGAAATAAATGTTGCAGTAATTGTTGGTGTGCATAGCTGTCCAATTTTTCAGAGATATTTGACTTTCTAGACTGAATGAGATGGCAAGAGTTGCGTCTTTAATCTGCGGGTCCTGCATTTGTTGTCTTGTTGTCCATACTTGGTCTTTTATTAATGAGTTGCAGTCATAATTTGACCCTTTCCTTTTGCTGTTTTTACTGTTTGATAGGTGGCCCATGTATCCAAATTTTTTGACCTGTAGCTGACCAAAAATTTGTAGCTGATCAAAAGAGGGGAAAGGACCAAAATTACCTTGGTAAAATCTCCAACATTGCCTGCCACCAATACTCTGTAGGCATCTGATGTCTTTGTATTTTAATCCATGTTTCATCAGCTTCAGTGTATCTATAGAAATTGGGTGGAACCTCAAAAAGATGATTTATCTCATGTTCAATGTAAAATAGGTTTTCTAATTTGTCATAAAGACTTTGTCCAGAGGGAGGCCTTGTTTCTTCTGAGGTACTTGAGGATGCTGTAATCTGATTGGAAACATAGTTATTCATTCTGGTAATATACTGTTCACAGGAAAGTAGTCTTCCAGTGCTAGTCAATAGGCTGGGTAATCCTCTGCTCTGCAATGCTGCCATTTTTAGCTTGAAGCCATTTATTTCGGCCTACATTTCCTGGCACTTTCTTTCTAGAGTCTGCACAAAATTTCTCAGGGTCAACACCATTTGTTCTATCAGAATAGTATCTGTCCTGCTACTGATATCTAATGCTGCCAACTCCTCTTTGGTATGAGTGTTCAGGAAGTGAATCATTTTATTGGCCTACTCAGGCATATTTCCCAATGCTGCTCTAGCCCTTTGAGTTTCAAATTGAGCTAGGACTATCAATTCTATTTGTTCATGTATGGCCTGAATCGATTGCCATTGGTCAGTGATTGGCTGGCCAATTTTGGCCCACAAAATCTTCTTGATTTCAGCTAAAGTTTTGTCTAAAGTAAGCTCCTTCTCTAAGGCCTTTATTTCGTTCTCCAAGGCTTTTATTTCTCTTTGCTTCTCAGCCACTGTCATCTTGGAATTGTCATAGTTTTCCTCTAGCTTGGCCAACTTTTCTTTGGCCTCTTTCACCTCTGTCACTTGAACTTCTAGCTCTTTGACTACTTTCATCATTTCTTCCATACTCATGCTAGATTCTGGTGTTGTTGTTGCTGCTACTACTGTAGCATCTATAGTTGATGTAGTTGTTGTGGATGCTGAAATGACAGGAGGGATTGCTGCTGCTTGTGTGGGAGGAACAATGACAACAGTTGGAGCTGTTTGAGGTGGCTGGGAGGTCGACTGTCCCTGCTTGTCTTGCAATTCTCTCTCCAACTCTTCCTCCTTTTGAATTATTCTTTGATTCATCCTCATGAGTAGATCCATTGTATCTTCACCTTCTTTCTCTTGCACAAGTTCTACAGTTTGAGGGTGCATAGTTGCAGGTAACCTCAATTGTTTTTTGAGTGCAGCGATATCTTCCTCTTTTTTCTTTATGAGAGCCTGGATGCCTTTAGCACCCTTCTTACGATCATGTCCTAGTTCCACAATGATTTCCTCTAATTTATTTATTCTGTTATCTTTGGCCGAGGAAGACATTCTCTCCAAATCCAACTGAGTGTTTCTATTTTTCAATGGTTCCTTCAGTTGATGGGCCAGCATAGCCTTGTCTGCTAGAGTGGCGTAGACCATTTCACCTGTTTTCTTGTGAAGCTCTATTTGGTCCATCAGGTGTATGTCCTTGGAGAGGATCTCTAAGTTGGTCTTTATATAGTCTGTAGCTGTCTGTGGCTGTGGTATCTTCGGCTTAAAATGACTCAGAATCATCTTTTCCTCCTTAAAGTCATAAGCTGCCATTAATCTCTGCTGTTTGGAGGGTGTTGTTTTGAGGAATTGATCATGCAACTGTACTCTTAACAACTCATTTTGAGCCTTGATTTCCATGAAAGTTCCTTTAATCCCAATTGGTTGTTTGCTTTGCTACCTTGAGGAAGGTTGTTTGCTCTTGCTGGAATGAGCTAGTAGGTGTTTGCTGGCTAGTTTCTCTCTCCCTCCTCGGACTCTCTATGACTTCTTCACTTATTTCCTCCTCAACTTGAGGATCAATTCTTTGCCTTTTGGCCTCTGGCTGCTACGTTGAGCCACTAGCACGTGTAGTTTCTTCCCTATCCCGCTTCTTACCTCTTTCCTCGTTAACGGGAGTCTGTAATGCTGGAATCTGTGGTGCCTCAGTCTGCTTGCCCTTGACCCTGCTCTTTTGAGGTAGTAGGTTGTTCAATCACTGTTTCTTGATCTGCATCCATTACCTCCTTTCCTTTTACTGTACTTGTTGCTGGTGTAGACCTTTCTTGGGCAGTTTGTTGAGCTGCAGCAGTAGATGTGCCTTCTCTGACTTGTTGTGGCAGTTTGAATGTTACCTGCTCAAAAGAATCCAAGTCAAGAGTTTTTTTCAAATCTTTGACATTACGCTCCATTATTTCTTCTTGAGTGAATTCTTCAACTAGTGTACCTTTCACCCACTCATCTTGATTAGCAAGTTGTTCAATCTGTGGGATTCTACAATGTTCATAGGCTGACATCCTATATTTTATTTTTTTGGCATTGATAAAGCCATCTGGGTCATAAGGGACCCACCAAAAACTCCTCTTTAGCTTGAGTTTCTCCCCCAATATTTGATCAGCATCTTGCCAACCTTTTTTCTTGTTCATGACCAAGGGCCTAGTTGGTGTTTGAATCTCAGGCGAACATTTTTCTTGGCACTATGAAAATGAGCTAAATTTGAATTGATGAGTTTCCTGTAATACTCCAAGGAAAATAGTCTCATTGGTACATATCTTGGCAGCCTGTAGGGACAGAGCTCACAGCCATAGATCCTAATGACAATGTGATTCTGGTAGAAGTACCAGTCACCTATTTTGCAGTTCTTTGAAAGCTGCAATATTTTCTGCATGTCATAGGATAGCTTAGCAGGAGGAGTTCTCTTCACAGTAAGAGTAGGGGGAATTGTGGACTTCATGAAAGACTGAGGTCCAGAAAATTACAGACCTCTTTTCTCCTTTAGAGTCCAATATTTTGATGGGGCATTGGAAGCAGTCTGGTTGATAATACATGAATAAATGGTAGATGTAAGAAGAGTACTTGAAGACTCCCTCCCTATCCAGTTTCACTAGTTGGTCATGTATCTTATTAGAGATGAATTTGGCATAATTGTACTTGATAGCGGGGGTTGTCCTGGGCTATATGCAGACAACAGGACCATAATAGTTTCATCAATGTGCTCACTTGCTTTAAAACCCAGCACATAGGATATCATATCAACTAATATCTTGCCCACTTCATTGAAATTTACATAGAGAAAAGGAGGTGGATCTGTAGGCTAGCGATCTGCTCTCATGAATAATTTGGCAATTCGGGCTCTTTCTGAGCTTGAGAGTTTAGGACCTTCATCAAGCAGGAATCTCATAGAGAGAGGGACCAGAAGCTGATTTTGCTTGAAGTTTAGCATTTGGTTGATTGAATCAGGAGTTATATGGAAGAGGATGCTCCTAGATGGAGACTTGATTGCTCTTTGATTTGGCTCATAGTTTTCAGCACAGAGGTGGATTATTTCAGGGAAAATGTTCACAGAAGGGAGGAAGTAAATGGGCAAGTTTAGTTCCCATATTCCATACATATCACACTTGTTCAAAAAATTGTTCCTCAGCTGGCAGAAAGTCTGCAAGTGATTTTTGTCCCCAACGAAGTCTTTAATTAAGTGGTCCCTATTAGCCAAAGGCATTGCTTCAAGTTCCTTGTGAGGTGCATTGAGAGGAGTGATATTCAAGGCTGCTGGAGTGGCCATCTTCAAATTTTCTGTGTTTGTATTTGAAATTAGGATTTGTGCAGCAACAGACTGGTGAAAATTGCCTCTGAGGGTTTGTCAGGGAGCTGTAGAGTGAGCTTATCTAGGACTGGCCTTCACTGTTTATAGTTTGTGGTAAAAACGCAAATTTGCAGAATTTTAGGCAGGTTTTTTGAATAAATCCCTTGGATTCACAGGTTGCGAGTATACTGCAGAGGGAATGGGAATGTTTTTACGCCAAATGAGTGAAATTCTGGGGAGGATTTTGACAAAGGGAGTGAATGCACGGGCAATTTGCAAACTCTGCCAGCGAGAACAACCTCGAAATGTATTTTAATGGTGGAATTGGCAGAGAAGGGAAATTTTTCCGGGTTGATCTTGAACAAGGGGTCAACAAGTGAGTTTACAGGTGGAATTTCAGATGCTCGAGCGCACTTAGTGTGAAATTGTAGATGTTCAATCAATTTCAATGGAGAAACTACGGAAAAATAGGGTATGCAGGTGAATAGATGGGTAAATACCTATTTTTAATGGTGGAAAGGCGACTGATAGGTACAATGCTGAGCTGAGGGGTCAAAATTGCAGGAAGAACTCGCTTGGTCGATTAAATTTGAGTTCTGGCGGAAATTCGTGGTAAACGACATGCAAAGCGCTCCACTAGTTGACCAATAGAAATAAAACAAAATGGTCACTTTCGTGTTTTTTTAACGAAATTTGGACATTTCAGCACTTTTGGCGCATTTAGATGATGACGTCAGCATGACGTATTTTGGTGCGTAGCGGGTACGGAAATTGATGTGGCAACTGACGCGGATGGTGAGGTGGAAAGTGACACGGTGGCAGGGCAGTGACGTCAGTAGATGATGTGGCAGCACTACAGGGGAGCGAGGGGTCGATGTGGATGCAACATCATCAGTGACGTGGGAGCTGACGTCAGGCGGCAAGTGGCAGGCGGTTTCCGGTTTTCCCCACACCGCTTTTGGCTCGAGGTGGTATTACAAAGGGGGGCTCCAATCACGCCGAGCGATTGATGCGTGGTGGGGGTATGACAGCAATACCGCCAATCCCCTGGACGCTAATCTTCGGCAGATCGGGGCATGCGATATTACCACCCACCGTCGGATTAAGGACTTTGGATCAGACGGCAGACAGGATGTTTAAAGTTGCGGGGTTTTTGAATGACAAGGGCTCGCACATATTTAAATGTTTTATAATACACGTGGGGCATGAAACTTAGTTTATATAGGTTTTATGTGTCCAGTGCCAGGGTTAGGGTTTATTCGTTTAATCAAATATCAAACGAAACCCGAAATATATAAGCGTGGTGGGTAGTATGGTAAGGTTTATGTGTGGGGGGGTCAACATGGTTATTAATTTAACCAAATGTTAAATTAACCCTGAGTATTTTGGACACGGAAGGGCTAATACAAGTTCCAAATGGACTTTGTATTTCCCAAACTTAGATTATATAGCTATAATGCTATGGGGTAGGGATACTTAATATTTTTTGGGGTTTTTATATAGTTTTTTGTATTATAGGGATGGGAAAATGATTTAGGGAGCTATATAATAGGGTTAAATGTTAATATGACTTTATATAATGAAACTGTATGTACAAATGCTAAGTTTGTAAAGTGAAAGCTTAGACATACGAAAATAAAAGGAGTATGGAATGATGATTTTTACACAAGAAATGTGGCTTCTTTTCCTTAAGTAAACTCAAAGTTTGACTTAGAATTTCTCATAGAATGAAGTGAAGTGGGACTATTGGGCAGATCCCAAGGTCCTGGAGAGGATGTTAATAAAATATTTACGGGGGAATGAAGGGGAATTAGTCATGCTTCCAATGTTATGCAACCAAATAACTGCCATGGTACCAATGTTACTGATGAGATGAGTGCTTCTTGACACGAAAAGGTGATCACAACCTTGTTTCTACAACCTCAAACTGCCTACCCAGCCTAATACACCTAGCATTTTTTCTTCCTTTGGTTTGCGTGCATTTGGACTAGCAAACCCTGATTGTTCTCTTTTATTTTGACTTCCTCCTATCTAAATCTATCCTTATCTCTTCCAAGGGCTCATATTAAGCAGTTGGGCCCTTTATTTCTCTATCTATCTAGTGACTTGCCAAGCTTAAACTGCTTGGGCAGACCTTCATTCTATATTCTACAACAGTAAATTTAAATATGGATTGGCCCAGATTGAGCAGTTGGACCATCCATTAAATGTGACTAAATCACTGATTGTATGATTTGAATTTATTCAAAAATGGAACAGTAGTGGAATTTGAGATAGCACACTTTCCTGGCCTTTTGGTTGGGGTTCATTTATTTCATTTTTCTCTTGTCCAATTCATTCTTATTTTTGCCCGTTGATTTTTCTTTTAGGGCATACCCTTTTTTCATTTTTTAACTTTTTGATTTTGTTGGAAATATGGAACCTTTGCAGCATGGAAAGGGTGACATATTTGGCATTAGAGTTCCTTGTCTTACTTTGTGAACTAGATTCACCTTCATGAAAACCAAGACCAGTTTAGATAGCAGGAGACCATTGACTACTAAGAATATCATCCAAATACTTAGTACTATCTTGAAATCGTAATAGTTTATCCTTTTCTTCTAATTTATCTTTCAAGATATTTACCTCAACCTGATGTTGTTCTTCCTTCTCCATGCATTTCTTCTTCAAGATTTCTTCAGACTTCCTTCCTTCATCCACTTGTTGCCTTAAGTTGAGAATGTCTTTTTCTTGTTCTTCATTCAGCACTTGCATCATTTGACGAACTCTTAAGACACATTCCAGCTGGGCTTTTAAATTGATAAATTCTTCCTTGAGGTCACTCTCCCTTTTGCTAGGTAGATCTTGTTGATCTATGATTTTATCTGATGCTTCATTTGCTTGTCCATCTTTAATCTGAGGTGATTCAGAATCTAAATACTTACTTTCACTCACTGGCAGGCAGTCATTGTTCCCTTGAGCTGTCTTCTTCTTTTGACGCGCTTTCTTTCCCATTGTTCTACGGATCTCCTTCAAGCGATCAAGCTTCTACCAAAGGACCTGCTTTGATACCAATTTTTGGAAATAATACTGAGAGGGGGCGGGATGAATCAGTATTATAAAATCAATAATATTTTCATTTTCATACTCAGATTCATATACGCTACTTCAGTTCAGGATATCCACGTATATACTTGACTGTGTTAAAAGCAACTAGCGTACATCCAATAACCTTTATGATTTACTTAGTTCATCTTCAATGAATGAATCAAAACATTATTAACCATATGAACAGTAAACAGGACAGATCATCACACATAAATAGCACACATGAACACCATGATATAAGGTGGAAACCTAATGTGGGTGAAAACCACCTACTACAATTTGTTTCTATCTTCCTTTAATAAGAAACTTCTTTTACAATGTACTGGTGTAGTCCTTTACCAGTACGCAGGCTTCTACCTGCAAAAGGCTACAACCTTCTTACTCTTGTACTAGCCATTCCATTTACTAGTACGTAGGCGCTGGCCTACTGAAGGCTCCAACCTTCACTCGTTTTCTAGCTGCTCCTGGAAGGGACCTACAACCCCCTGGCTCTTGTACTGGCCAATATGTTTACCAGTACATAGGTGCCAACCTACGATCATCCAGGGACCACGTTTCATACATTTTCATACTAGATCTATAAAATAATCACCATTGCAATACAACTTGCATCATCAATCTCTGAATCACCCAATACTGAAACCCTGTCAACAACCAAAACACAGAACGAACTACATAACTCTACAACAACAACCAGATCCAATAGCAACTTCAAATATCATACTTCATACTGTATACGCTACTTGGACTAACACAACCTACGTGTATATGCGCTTTTACCAAATACAACCCGCGTATAGATCTGCAAATTCTAATTCATAACTTTTCAGTTATTTCAAACATCAGAACATACCCAGATCATAACATTCATACAATAAACATGCATCAATAGATCTAGTCTATCCATAATCAAACCATATAGAGATAATCATTCCAAGCCTTGAGATCTCATTCCATCATTCATCATCCTCCACATGAGTGCAACCTTGGTTCAGATCAAGCAAGGCTTCACCAACCCTTAACTAGCATCTGGATCTCACACTTGATCAGACATTCATCACTTGCAAACCTACGCTTTGGCCTAATGATCTTCTCCTTGTATAGGTTTAGGCTTCTCTCAATACCATGGCCCAAAACCATGTTGAGCCAATACCTTGGACCAAATACCATGGACCAAATACTTGGGGTCATCACTTCGGACCAAATACCATGGACCATATACCACGGACCAAAACCATGGTTTCCAACATGTATGCGCCTTTACTTCTATGAACACGCGTGTCTACATGTACGCGCCTTTTGCTCCACTAACTTGTGTGTATGCACGCTTCCATCAAGATTAACATGCGTATATCTCGTACGCACCTTATGTTTCGTTGACCCGCGTGTATACGTGTTTCCATCAAGGTTAACATGCGTATATCTCTTTCTTGTCCTCTGATTGAGTTTCCACCAAAAACAACTCTTGTATCATACCCCTGAGTGAGTTACCATCAAGGACAATACATGTACCATAATGCCAACAGAAGAAGAGAAATCGGTAGAAGTAAAAGGAAGCCTGAGAATATTTCTAAACCCAAGGAAAAGAGAAGCAAGGATATCAAACAAGTCTTTCTCGAGGGAATTCAAAGCAAGAAGTGGCTGCAACATTGGCCACATTTGGCACACTTATGAAGCCCAAAAAGGGGCACCCTAGCTAAGGCACCCTCTATTTCAAAATAAGGAAGACCATCAGGATTAGGTAGGGGTAACCACAACCTCCTTTAGAGTTCCCTCTCACTACTGAGGAGTCACGAAGTAAAAAGGGAGATGTGGGGCCTAGGGAAGGAAAAATTGAGGAAATTACATATCCTAAGGGAAAAAACAAACCACTAGTGACATATGAGAGAATGTCGACCACCAGGGAGTGAATTTCATGAGACCCAAGACATACGATGCCCTTGGGCAAGCAGAAAAAGAGGACGTACAAGATAATCATGGACAACTAGATGAGAAGTAGGAAATGTTATAGGAGAAGAAAAAGAATATACAAGAAGGAGAAACCACCTTAAAATTAGATGAAAAAGGCATGCAAAACCTTCAAGAACCTGATCCACAGCCCAAATTAGGGCACCATTACAAATTTATTTATGGAAAAAGGATCATATCTAATAATTTTGTATTCCGACCCCTCCATGAGTTGGAAATAGAGAAAGGCATAACACATAGGTGGATACAAATTTTCAAATCTAAGAATGTAGAAGATGTGGGCCTCATGGAGAAGAAAGTCACTAAAATGTGCACGGAGTTGAGTTATTTGAGACTAAGAGTGTTAGTTATGTGGGAGAAGTTCAAGACAAAAAACAAAAGGTTGAGAGAGCAACCACAAGAGAAAGAAACACAAATTTTCACTATGGATAGTCTCTCTATGGAAAACTTATAGTGTAGGCAATGATCAAAATTCTATGCTATTTTCCTCAAGGAAAATTGACTGAAATTACAAATTACAGCACTAGCACAGTATGGATCCTACCTTCTTAAGAATAAAGGAAGTTTTGTTATAGCCCTGGTAAAAATTCCATGTAATAAAAGTTTATAAAGGAAAAATAATAACCACAGTTATAAGACACTTATTCCATGTTGAATGTTGTGAAAAACATCCTATTGTGGGTGTTCATTTTGGTTATTATCGCTAAGAAAATTGGAAAAGGAAATGGAAAAGGATTTGGAAAGGAAAATGACACTTTTGGCAATTTATTTATGAAAATAATGGAAATTAGGAGAAAGGAAGGTGAAAAGTCACAGGTTTCATGTGAGGAGGAAAATGAAGGAAAATAATGGAAAATGAAGAAAATGGAGGCCACATTAACAAAAAGGCTTTTGAGGATCATTTCATGGCTTTTGGTCAATTTAGTTTTGGAATTATCTCTCTATTCTCTCACACAAACACTCTTGGACACTTAGCATTTTCTTTGAGCACTTCAGCATTGCATCAAGAAAGGAAAAGAAGGTAAAGAGGAAGCAAAATATCAAGCAAGACAAAGTAGGATCAAGCAGCTACACCAGATTTACTTGTAGGTATTGATTTGCATGTGTGATTTCCTTTCTAGATTTGACATGCATGGTTATGCATGTGTGATTTCCTTTCTATATTTGACATGCATGGTTATGCATGTGTGATTTCCTTTCTATATTTGACATGCATGGTTATGCATGTGTGTTCTTAGTTTTACTGATGTCATGGGCATGGTTTTTTACAGGTGTGATATTTTTCTTCATCCTTACCTTTCCATTTCCGAATATCCATGGTGTGATGGGGTTATGATGGTTAGGTTGAGTTGAATTGTTGGACAGATTTGAAACTGAGTGAGGTGGATATCTAAATCAAAGAACATATGGCCTAGTGACCCCTAAACCATTCTATGGATTGTAACAAATCCACTGGCCTAGTGACCCCTGTACCGTATTGTCTGCCTCAGTTGGCCTAGGAATCCTTAACCCGTGAATGGTGGGATATGTGGTAAAGATTAGAGGTGGTTTCCCTTCATCAATCATAGGAATCCTTACAGGTGAATGGTGGGATATATGGTAAATTTTAGAGGGTGGTGTATCAATTATGGCATAATGATACCTTGATAGGACTTTGGATTGTGGTAAATCCTAGAGACAAGGATATAAGAAAATGCCTCACCGGATACTTGGAGAAATATGGTCACATTCATGATAGTTTATGGCCTAGTGATCTAGTGAGGATTGCAGTAAAGCCCGATTCTATTGATGAGGGTGAGGTGGTTTAGCCTCAGGCCTCCCCGATTGGTTCTTTTGGTTTGATTCCCACATTCATGCTTGCAATATGGTATGGGGGATGATTTACTGAAGAGAGATTTCGCTTAGCCAAAATATGGTCGAGTGGAACATGGTGGTCCCATACTGGGTTGGATTTTGCATTCATTAATAAGACTTCCTTTCCTTGGTATTTTCTATGGAAAAGTAATGGATTATATTTGGCATTTATGATTGTTGTATCCTTATTATTTATCTTATTTATATGATAGTTATGAATATGATTTATGACAATGAAAATATACGATTCCCATCATGTTTTGAATTATATATGATTGAACAATGAATCTATTACCCAATAGATGTTAATGCAACTAGTGTGATAAGACATCAATGCTTCTTAGTGATTCTCAGATAATTATAACACCTCTATGCTTAGATATGTTATTATGACATGTAAACTACATATTTGTGACAGGTTTGATGAAATTCCTTTCATGGCTAGTAGGGGTCTAGTCAAGTCTTTGTTCAAGAATTTTCATTGGCATCATTGTCTACATGTTTCTTTTCATTTCTATAAATCCCATGAAGTTTTGGGCAGTGGCTGGGTCCAAGCCTTGGAATTTAGCCTTAAATATCATTGTCTATGGCATAACACTAGCAGGAAAAGGCTATAGTCACACTCAGGTAGACTAATGGGAGTGGCTAGGACCCTCAGTCGCTTGGAGGGATTTCCAAGGGGGTGATTGGGGCTTAAGGTTCTTGAACTACTAAGTTTCCTCAGGCGTTTCTCACTTAGAAAGGAGGGGTAACCCTTGGATATTATGTAGGATGTGTGGATTCTCAATTTGGATGTATTTTTTTGGTTCTACTTCCTTAAGGTAACCTAGGAGTTTGAATCAGATCATAGTATCCACTCATCACATGTTTACCCCTATGGGTCAGTTACTTAGGTAGATGTGGGAGGAGGGTGTTATAGAGTGGTATCAAAGAATAGTTCACCCCTTGGACTATATCAGAAATGTGGTGTTCAAGAATTCATGCTATTTTCATATTTGTTCTCATGTTTGTGGTCTATGTACTAGCTATATATGCATGGTGTTGGTTACAGTTGTAGTGGTGTTGCCATGTGAAAAGTTAATGGCATTGTTGTAGGATGTGTTTATGATAAGTTTATGTCAGTTATGCACTAGATATGCATTTCGATGTTTCTATGTAATATGTATGTGTATTTGTCATACATATGTTGTTATGCATACAGTGATATGGTTATAGTTTCCATGCATGAGGTCATGATGTGTGGTGGCTATGGTCATGCATTGATGACTAGATAATGGTTCAGATGATGATCAAATGTTGATATGATTATGTTTATATATGTATTGTGCTATTATGGTTGGTCTTACAAATGAAATATCCTCCTCGATTTATATTAAGGTACGTTGATTTTTTATGATTTGGTGCATCTCACATAGTATGCCTTGCAAGAAGAGATTAAGATGACTAGAAAGATGGTAGACTACAAATATTCTCCCTATGAATCAGATGAGAAATGTGGTGTTGGGAACTATTCCGAATTAGCAGACACATTGAGGAGTTTGAAGGAAGAAATAGAGAGTTGTAAAGTAGATAATGATAGAATCAGGCAGGCACATGAGAAACAAGAAGAAGTAAATGCAGTAATCATTCAATGTTTGTTAGAATTACAGGGACATGGACAACTCCAGATCAAATATGGAAATAAGTATGGGACCAATGGGGCATATGGAAGTAGGTCCCACTGTGGTTACAAGTCAGATAGAGATGACATGATAAGAGATGGTAGATTCTTTGATACTTCAGATAGGAGAGGGGATGGACACATGTACTATTCTATTTTTGGTTTTGACATGCACAATGATCATCATGATTATCACCCTTACACGAGGAGTGATAGGGGATACCTGCCAGATGAGTTTACGAAAGAGAAGCCACCTAATATCGATGGAAAGTTAAATAATCATAAGGATGTAGAGGCTTGGTTACTTGGCATGAATAATTTCTTTTAACTGCATGAGTATATGGAGAATATGAGGGCCAAAATAGTTATCTTTAGCCTCAAAGGGAAAGTGAATATTTTGTGGGAAGATGTAACATCAGGACAAAGGAGTTGAGTTGGCATCAATTTAATAGACTCTTATAAAAGAAGTACTTGTTGGAAAGGTACTACAACAACAAAGCCAAGGAATTCTATGAGATAAAAATGGGATCAATGATAGATGAGGAGTATATGACCAAGTTCTTGGAGATATTGAGGTATGTACCATATCTTAATATGGAAAGGCTAAAGTTTTGATATTTGTCTATGGATTTCCATTATAATTAGAGATCAGATTGAGTATGATGAACCTCAATTACTTGAGGATGTTATTGGGAAACTAAAGCATTGATATAAACAATCAAAGAATCAAATAAAATTTCAAGAAGGATGGAAAGGGTAAATATAAAATTAAAGGTAAATGGCATAAAAAAAGATCAAGGACTCAAAATGTAGAAGAAAAAGAGAATGTTGCACCACATAAAAATTTTGATATAGCTACACTAGGACATGGGACACAACAAAAAAATAGAAGTGATCGTACAGGATGGTTAGAGTGTTGGACATGTGGTAAAGAGCATCTTAAGAGGGTTTTTTCACAGAATCAGGGTGGTAGTCCTTAGATATATGGTGCACAGGAGGCTTAAATTATTGCGGATTTTGGCCAAAGAATTCCTCGTATCCATGCAGCACTAGATAATTAGAAGGAAAATCATCAAGCATCTATCTTTGAGATGGATGATAATAATTATGATCAAGTAGTTTCCATTTTGGTTGATCCTTGATATAAGTATATTTATGTTAACCCTAAATTGGTGGATAAGTGTGGTTTGAATAAATACATACACGTAGAATCTTATTTAGTTTAGTTTGCTATAGCTACCAAGAAGAGAGTATATCATTGGGTAAGATCTTGTTCATTTCAGTTGAACAGTATGCCTACTTTAGCACATTTGAACATTTTACCATTGGGTTCATATAATATGCTTTTGGTTATGGACTGGCTATATCTTCATAAGACCAAAGTGGACTATTATGACAAATCAATTGAGTTCTTGGATGACAATGAAGGGAGATACTCTTGCAGGGTAAGAATAAAGAAACATCGGTTAGGATGGTGACAGTTATGCAAGAAAAAAACAGTCACAGAAAAGGGTGTGTGTTATTTGCACTACACATTTCTAGTGATAAAGGTAAGGAGGATGAGGATGTAGAGATACTGAGAAGGAACCCAGTTTTACAATACATTAAGGATGTGTTTCTAGCATATATCTCATAGTTTCTGCCTCACAGACAAGTGGACTTTTTCATTGAGTTGGTACCAAGGACAACACGAGCATCAAAGGCACCATATAGGATGAGCACTCAAAATTTAGTAGAGTTGAAGTTGCAGTTGAAAGAAATACTTAACGAGGTATACATTAGGCCAACTATATCACCATGGGGTGCACTAGTCTTGTTGGTGAAGAAGAAATATGATACTTTTAGGTTATGCATTGATTATAGGCACTTGAATAAGGTGACCATCAAGAAAAAGTACTCATTACTGATGATTAATGAATTATTTGACCAGTTGAAGGGAGAAGAAGTGTTCTCAAAGATTGATTTAAGATATGGATATCATTATATATGCATCAATGAAGAGGACATTTACAATACATATTTCCTAGCCAGGTATGGGCATTATGATTTTGTTGTAGTTCCATTTGGTTTGACTAATGCTCCAGCTACCTTTATGTGCTTGATGATGAGTTTGCTGGGAAAAATACTTGGGGGGGGGGGGGGGGTGTGAATCAATATTTTAAAACTCACTTAAAATTTTCTTTTCATATTCATATTTCTGTATGCAACTATATTGAAGTAAACCTGCGTATGTACGTGACTCTTATGAAAACAACTAGTGTATATCCAATTAATTTAATTTTTAGTTAATTCATCATTTGTTTAACTTGAACCACTATATCAGTTCTTCAATAGGAATTATTAAACAATAATAATGCGTAGTAAGAATAGAATAAACCATCACACATAAGAAACACCTCAACACTCATGAACACCAAGATTTTTAGGTGGAAACCCAATGTGGGAGAAAACCACCACCACTATCGTCTTTGTCTTCTTTTTATTGTAAAGAAATACTTCTTACAATCTTGTACTGGTGCAGACTCATACCAACATGCAGGCACCCATCTACAGAAGGCTACAACCTTCTCTCATTCTCCAACACCCAATGGAAGGGAGCTCCAACTGCCTAATCTTGTTTACTGGCATGCATTGAAAGGGAGATCCAACCCCCCGATCAAATTTACCAACTACCATTGGAAGGAAGATTTGACTTCCTTACTGAAGGCTCCAACCCTCAACATGTTCATGAACCACATTTCATAATTTTCATACTTTATCCACCTGAACCAAAAACATCAAATATGTAGGCCACATTTCATCAAATTTTTAGACTGGACCCACTACCATCAATTATGCTCAATATCAAATAATGAAACTAAAACCAATCATCATATCAAATCAATTAATCACTTTTCCAAATGAGACCCAAATCAATCTCAAAAAAGCAAATTAGTTAGATCATTGTAAATCCATTCACCATAATACAAATCCACATATTGTTCATCATAGAAACTAGATTATGTCACTGCAAACTGTGATCAACCATATATCAAAATATATACACTATTCTTCTTAAGAATATGCACATATATATGCACTTTCCATGAAGCATACCTGCATATATATCTCAAAACACTGAACCATGAAATTGAATCACTATCATACTGAAATACTCATTGAATCACTTACAAAACCAATCACAGATATTTGAACCACATACAAATAACGTCATCATTACTACTCAAATAATCATTCCACAAATCATTCAATCTCAACCATCAATGTTAAACCCATATCATCATGAAATACTTCATTGATAGATAGTAGAAAACACAACTAGACTGATCAAGTGGATGAGACATAACATTCAGCAAAACTGTAAGATATGTATGTGACCCTTACAAAACACTTCCATGTATGTACATGCCTTTTCTAAAACAAAACTACATAAATATATGTAATTATTGACACATACCTTCGCTACACAATGAAACATCAACTAAACCTAAATCTCAGCATATACTATAAAATACATACATCGTAACATCATCATCACAGATCTAGTAACCCTTAAATAAATTATTAAATATGCAGCCATTTCAAATATATAAGATTTAATCCATCATCACATTCTCGGGCGCACACTTATTTCAAATCAAAAAATTCATCCATAACCCAAATCATGCACAAATAGCACTTTGATCTCCATATCCTTATATATCTTAGCCCTTAGCCAATACCATGGGTCAAACCCTTAGTTATGTTAATGGTATTCCTGGATGGGATCAAATATATATTTCCACACTCATTACTATGGGCCAATACCATGGAAAAGACCAAGTGTATTTAGAATACCATGGTGCATAAACTGTACATGACTTTTTTTCAACATACC
>APFE030821235.1:2245-34711 GCA_000404065.3 Pinus taeda | reverse complement strand
CCCACCACAAGCCCGCGTGTCCTTTCAGCTTGGTTGCAGCAAATTTAACTCTCCAATCTTCACTGATCTCCTCACATTTGAAATATTTGTCCAACTTGTTGATCTAGTCCAACAGTACTTCTGTGGATAAGCTGCCATCGTAATTTGGAATATTTGGTTTTGGCTTATTGCTAGCCAATAATATTGACCTCAACAACCTGATTTCAGGTCCTTCCTCATCCAATCCATCTGTTGCAACTACAACTTCTTCTTCGTTGTCATCTCCTACCTCCGGATCCCTTCTCCTTCCTGCTTCGACTGCCTCCAGTCGGGCACTAAGGATCTTAATCTTTTCTCGTAATCCTTCCTCTGCTACTCTCCGAGCACCTCTTCCATGACCTTGTCTTCCAACTTCCATTTCTTAGGAAAACTCCAAATCCTCCTCTGATACCACAATATGATGGGACCCAGTCCTTTGGCCTGTAGATTAACAAATCTTTAAATGTGATTAGGCAAGCAGATAACAATTATCACACTTGATTAACACTAATCATATGATTGCAATGGATATTTGTTTTTGAGTTGATGGCGTGTTTAATGACTGTGTATGTTGGTAGGCGAGATGGGACACTTATCCTCGCTCTCAATTTCCTCACTCCCACGCTTGTCCTTTACTCCTCTATCCTGCATTCATTCACCACTTTGGCATTTGGGTGCTCTCTACTCTCGACGAGGGTTTTGTTGTTTGTTGTCTGTGGAAATGTCGAGGGCTGTCAATGGTGCTTTGTGGTGTAACTAGGTTCCTTTGTCATCGATTAACAGATACACTCGCTTTTCCTATTGTGCTACTCGGTTGGTTGTTCTCAGGTTCGTCGTGGTTGGTTTTGCCAACTTTTATTACCCTAAGGGATTTCTCCTGTTCTGAGACTATTCGGCTCTCTTTCTACACTTATTGTCTGTTGGCTTATATGCTAGTTCATTCATACTACTGGTTAACTGAGGTTCCATCTGTGTGTGTTTCTTACAGGTTGTGGCCACAAGGGACCAGTTCCTTGCTCCGTTCGACAAGGTAAGCCCTCTATTCCCTGTCACAGTTCTTTTCCTCACCTTTCTGTCTTGACTGAGGTTGCCTGCTCCTTGTGAGTAGGAATTCCCCTCCATGGCTGCGACCTAGTTACAATTTCTCCAAGTTGTTACCGCCTGCTCCTTCGTTGAATCACCAAACCCTCTTCCCAGGTATTTTTTTGTTTTTCGTTCTCAGATTATTATGAAACCACTTGTTAATACTCTAGTTGGTCGTGTCTATAGGTGTTGGGTGGCTTGGAACTGTTGCTTTCTCGACTATCGCCGCTTTGAGAACCCAGTAGGGTCACTCCTGGTCTCTGTCCTTTGTCTCAGTGCTATTCTCGTTTAGCCTTAGGTTCCTGTGCTTGTGTTTTCTGGTAATTTGTTAGGCTTTGAGAGCCTCACCCTCTGTTTGTCATTGACCGCTTTGGTTTACACTTCTAGCGTGTTGTTTGTATATTGGCTCTCGACAGTCTTGTAGTTTGTTGAGGGTTTCGAACCCTGGGACTATAATCGTTGGTCTCTGTTGGGATTCGTTCTATTTTGGTATCGAACTATTCCGAAATGTTTTGTAACTTAACTGCCTGTTCACATATTATTTGAAAGAAAGTAACAAAACTTTGGTGTATGGTTATGGTTTTACTTGGGTATTCTTTGAAATTGAATTTAAGTTGCGACTGCCAATTTTGTGGCAGCTTCTCCGTGTTGTTTGTCCATCCCTTGTAGGCTTATAACTTGACTGCTCTCTGGAACTTTATTTTCATTTCTCTGTCCTGGTCAGCTTACATAGTGATTTCTTAGAAATGAATAATGATTAACTCTAAACGAAATTTATCTCTCTGTTTTGGTCAAATTCTCTGTAATTAAATGGAAAGAGAACAATAGAGGCTATAGGAAGATACAAATGGTTTGCATACAATGAAATTCTTATTTTCTTTCTTCTATTCTTGTCTCTCGTATTCCAACCTTTACAAAATATGAGTTTTTACTCTTTTGTACTTTTCTGAGCCAGTTTCTCACAGCTGCTCATGGTTACATTTGCAGTTACATAGTTGTGAAAACTGTTTTAATATTTTCTTGCTCTGTTGAAAGGAAATATAAAGAAAAGGTGGTTGTAACAGCCTTTCCCTACCATAGTGTTCCTAATTACCATTTAACTAAATAACTAAAAAATTTCAAGTTCTTGAATATTGTTTTAACCAACTACTAAAAGTGAAACTGAATAATGAGTGTAACCTATTCCTTCTGGCTGAGACCAAACACCCAGTCATGGTACCCTCAGCTAGATGCTCCTGCATCAGGTTGTTGGAGGAGGTTCAAGGAAGGTCATATAGGTTGGTAATAATAGACTAATGAAAGAATTAAACTTGAACTCCAAACAAAGTGGATACAAAAGGTATAGAATCTTATTGTTACAAATTAAAGTATCTATATAAGCTTGAAAGGCTTTAAGGCCTGCTATATTACATAATTTCAAAATGTAATAGATTGTTTTATCTAATGTTAAGGGAAAATATGTATACAATGAAATTTTGTTCTCTGACTACATTGTTATACAAAATAGGTTGGGGAATTTAACAAGTGATGGTAGTTATATAGACATCATATGCCTTACAATCAAGGAACTCAACTCAGAAAGACAATTTGTTATATGTTAAAAAATCAAATACCTATACGAATAAAGGATGTTTATGACAGATTTGTTGAGATAGAGAGAGATATGGGAAGAAGCACATGAATAGTGAGCAGTAAATGTTACCTAGAAAATGATTTAAGGCATAAATTTCTGTTAATAAAAACATAGATGGATACTTTTTGTAGATTTAAATTGGTATTTTGTGGGCATAATTTGAAAAGTATCATACAAGGATGTTACACTAGTAAGTTGTTGCATAAAAATGTGTAGTGGTAATAAGTTGTGACAAGTTTGGTAACAAAGAATATTGGATAGGATGCATAACTTGTGTAAAATAAGAACCTATTAAGTACAATATGGAATTTTAAAGATCAACATTTGGTATGTTACCAAGTGGTGCACCCTAAGAGATAGAGTACAAAAAGGGGAGGATAATATCACTAGAGAAAGAATAGAATAAATTATTCAAAAGAAATTTTCGGTATAATAAGAGGAATCTTTTAGCTTCAGATACTATAATAAGAGCATATATATATATATATATAAAAGTGGGTGTGTGAGAAATAAAATAATGGTGCAAGAACCTAAATTATGAATCGAAAATACTAGGTATTCTTAGGTACAAATTATATCAGAACTAAGTGTGCATCCATACCTTTGAGACTCAAATACGACCATATATGAAATATTTTATACCCTAAGCACTAGGAGTATGAAGTACATACATAAAATACAAGATGATTTAAGGTATATAAATACCAATGGGAAATGTCTTAAAAGAGGGACTTGGATCTAGTATCCTGCAAGTGTGATGTAGAACAATACAATAGGTACTACAATACAAAAAAAAAGTATTTTTAAGTATTTTTAATATTAATATTGGTACACCTAGAATATTTCTATAAAGAAAATAAATGTTAACCATATAACTGAAGCACAAGTGGGCTAAATGTTATATCTTTATCGCTGAGAATTCGAACCTCCTTGAATGTACTCGACGTGCATGTTTTCTAGGATTGATAAAACAATTATGTAGGAACTGATATAAATGTTACCAAGGGAATAGCTAAATAATTTTATGACAACCTTTATTGAATAATTCAGGAGTTGTTTCCATTAATGACTATAAATTTTGAGTTTAGATAAGTGAATACCCTCAATAATGGGAGCGCAAGTTGCTGACTCATGAAAGTCCAAGCAAAGAGAATATATATATATATATATATTATATATATACTATATATATATTTTGGAAAAATACTTGAGAGGAACTTATAATGGCCCTTAAAAGGGAAGATAAAAGTTTGATTGGAAAACATAAGGAATGAAATGATCCTTGAAATTATATGGAATACAAGGTAAATAAATTGTAACCAAGCGAATTGGTTGACAAGAAGAGGGTTTAGAATATGGATTGGATAGAATATCACTGTAAATTCTGTCACGAAAGTAACCAAGTACATTAAGAAAAGAAATGGGGATGATCAGGTTGAAAATAAGAGTAATGGCATTTTAACTACCCAAGAATTTGAAAAACATGAAGGTACTCAGAGGTAGTGAAGAAAAGGTAGAGAAATCATCAAGCCTTACACAGAAATGGATAACAGTAAAAGTGATCAAATTCAAAATCAAGAGTGGAAACATGGAAACCTAAGTAAAATTGTAGTAAACCATAAAAAGGGCAAAGAAACCCTTCACTGGAATAAATCTTAAAAATAAAATGATCTCATATACATATGGGAGTATATATAAATATTATTGCTTTAAATTTCACAAATTATATTTTTAGTAAACCAAAATGACCAAAGTGGTTGTTTGAAATGATGTAACATGATACAATAGGAATGTTGATTGAAATTACTAGAGTAGCCTAAGAGAGGAAAATAAGGAATATATATTGCTAAATGGTGTTGTTCTAACTCTGAAGGAAAACACCTAAACTAAATTTGTGTTTGTCGATGTATTGTTTTAATACATAGACACGTGTTTTATGGGTGTAAGGATGGCTAAACTTGATGAAAGCTATAATATGAACATGTTGTGTGTTAATCCAGTTGATTCACATAGAATGCAAGGAAGAAAAATACAAATGTTATATATCTGTGAACTTACATCATCTATGTTAGTATTGTGCATTTTTTCTTGTTGTTCCTCATAGTTCTGTGGGCTTGTAGAAAAGTATGGAACTAAGTTGTAGAACAATCATGATGGACATGACTAAGTCCACTTAAGAGTGGAATGGGTAACAACATAACAACCATGAAAGTGACAGAGTTAATAGATTTTCCTACAACAAGTATGCATGAAAAAATCATATTTGATACAACAATAGCAAAATAACAATATAAAATTGAATATTACAAGTAGCCCTTTCATTTTTATTTCCCTTTTGTAAGTGATATGAAAGGAATTTGGAAATCCCATATGTTGAATATCACTTTAATTGGCGTCTCTACCACTGGCATAACTATGAATAAATGTACAAAAAGACCTATTTTATTGTTTTGATGCTATACTAATGTCCTTGACCTTTTTGGGTGCATGTGGGTAACTTTATTTGGTGCAGGTTGATGATCCTTTATTGGAATGCAAGAAGGAAAATAGAAAGCATATGTTGACAATGTATGAAAACATGTTGAAGAATGAGCATGGAATGGAGATAAGAGTATGTTTTACTCTGGAATTGAGCCATCACTCAAAACTAAATTGAAGTGGAAACACTTTTGTATGGAAGAGGCTGTTGTAAAAATGGAAAGAGAAATGTTTGATGCATTTCTTTTCCATCTTGCAGAAATATGGCACAAAAGAAACATGGAGGACGATGTTTAGAAAAGGGAGGGGAGGGGTAGGTAACACCCTATGGCTCCACCTTTTTAAACATTTACTATTTTAGGCATTGAACTATTCTTGGATTAATGGTGATGGAAGCCATGGTGCCGATTATGTAAGATGTAATTATTTTTTTTTATTTAATTAATAAAATAAATGCTTGGAAGTATTCATGAAAAAAGAACTAGATTTTAGAATACTTTTTTCTAGCTTAGAAAAAGTTGTTGGTGGTTAAGTCAAAGATGAACCATCTCTAAAAATATCCTAAGAATACCTAGGAGAAATTAATTAGAAATAAATGGATTTAATGTGATGGGAGAGAAATACACATTAAATCGCTTAGTTCGATAATGATACTAAGTCTAGGAGGAGTAACACATTGTGGGAGAAAAATTCAGGCTTTATAGGAAAAGGAAAGATCCATTTTCAAAAAATAAAAAGTCCCAGGAAAAAGGGTTGGCAAACCTAAAAGCGGGACACTACTAAAATATGTTGGGAAGAAAACCTATAAAATACACCACCAAGGAATCAATTGGGGGGATTCAACATGGCAAGGCGATTCTTAGATCGGGCGTACTATGGGAGATAGTTCATGGTTGGGTGGAGCATTCTTTCTCCTAGATACTCCCAAAGCAGTTTCTTATGGTCAGATTGAATTTTTATTCTATTTTAAATGTTGCTATAGAATTTGATAAATTATAATATGTAGGTTAGAGGTTGGGATGTTTATAATTCATTGCATAAGTATTCCTTGAGTATAAGTACCAAATTTAAAAAAAAAATCTCACGTAGTGAGGTCTAATTGCAGTAATGATATAGTTTTAATATCCTACGCTTAATTCATATTACATGCATGGAGGAGTTGTAACTTTGTGAATTTATTGCAAGTATAATTCGAAAAGAATTTGTGATTATTGTAACCTTAGATTTATTGGGGTTAAATGTATTGAACAATTTGAATGCATGCATAGAATGGAGGGAAAAGACTTGATACATAAGCCTACTAGATATCTAATTTTAAAACCTGTGTTCCATTGCATTGACTATTGTTAAATAGAATTTTATCACTCAAAAGAGATAAATGCATACTTATTGGAGTATATGGTTGTCTGACGTAAACTAAAACAAATATGAGAATACCCATGTTGTTTTTCTATACCAAAGAAACAATTATTATGTTTGTTAGTCTCGTTGGACATAGGGACTAACTGCAACTAACTCATTAAGCGTACCACATTTAATACTGGACGGAATGTTAATAAAGTTGACAAATTTTGTGAATAACCCTCTTATGTTACAATATTTCACTATATTATACCATCCTTGATATATTTGTAATAACATGTATTAGGTTACTCAAAGTTATATATTCAAAGTTATATAATAAATTTTGCATCACCATAACCTATTTAATCATTTCCTCCTAAGAGGAGTTTCACTACTATGAAAGATTGGTATGTATATTATATAGAAATTTTATTATATATATATATATTATATATAGCAATTATAAAAATTTAGTGATGTTAAAACACACTGGAAATTGGAGCTCATGTACTGAGATTTAACTATTACAAAGGAACTAACCATAGAGTGTGGAGCAAAAAAGTTGGTCACAAAGCATTGAGTAAATCGATAATATAACTAATTAATTGTTACTACCATGGACATCTGTATATATATGGAAATTGTAATAACTATATATATATGGCGTAAAAGGCTGCAAATTGGAGTGCAAATTGGAGCTCATGTACTGAGATTTAACTATTACAAAAAACTAACCATAGAGTTTGGAACAAAAAAGTTGGTCACAAAGTGTTGAGTAAATTGATAATATAACCAATTAATTTTTACTACAATGAACATATGTATCTATATAAAAATTGTAATATATATATATATATTATAACATTTAATTATGTTAAAAAACTGGCGAGTGGAGCTCAGGTACTCATATTTAACTATTACAAAGCAATAACCATAGAATGTGGAACAAAGAAATTGGTCACAAAGCGTTGAGTAAATCGATAATATAACCACTTAATTGTTACTACAATATGTACATAGAGATTTGCTAATAGCTGGCTAATCACATCTGCCAGATTTAAATTTGGCATAGAGGAAATAGGTCGAATGTTAGGTGATGTAAATACAAGTAATTTAGAAAGAAAAATTATTAAAAATATATTAATGTTCTTATGGTAATCATGAATTAAACTCGGAAGCTAAACTTTTTGAAATGAATAATATATTAATAGAAAGTACAAGGAATAATTGCACAATTGAACACTAACCAAGTTTTTTTTAATTAAAATATTATCGTTAGGAGATAAAATATAGCTACTATGAAGAGTCAATGCCTCGACTAAAAATAGGGAACTATTACAAATGTTAAAGAGGAATTAAACCATTCAGACCATATCAGACACTTAAACACCTTAAATGGGTTGGATACAAAAGAAACTCTAAGCGGTGAACCAAGAAACTCTTGAGCACACCCACAAGGAATTTGCCTAAAATAAAGATTTCGAACCTGGGACGTGGGAATTTCCCTCCATTTCACTTCAATGAAGTTCTAGAAAATGTACCTATCATGATTACCATGTGGAAAATAAGTTAACTGAACAAAAGTCTTAGGAGTAAACCATTAGAAAAAAAAAACAAACAATTTGAGGAAGGTGATATGACCTTGTTTAGACACCTGTAGGGCCTCCTATGAAATATAACCAGCATGTACCCAGAAAATTTCATAAACTCTATAACTAATTTGAACCTTTGACAAAATTCTGGAATAGGTAACATTTACCACGCATAACAGATCATTTTGGGGAATACCCAAATTACTGATATATTTCAAAAATAATATATATAGCTATTTTTGTTGCCAACAAAGAAAAATGCTTCTACAATTTGTTCCATATGAAGACGACATAAAAAATCGCCACTGTTAGACGAAGCAGAGTATTCATGTTGTTAGAGTGGAAACAAAATGATTTAGATAAAGCCCCTCACAGTACGAGAATAACAAAAGCCTCAAAACAAGAGGAGCCGGTAAATTTTTACTTGGGAATATTTCAAATTTGGAAGTGCTTCTGTGTAACCTTTCCTACATATATTTAATATACGTAGAGTTAAATAAAATTAAAAACCATAGTTTTGATGAATGTAAAATGAAATACCACGTGGAATGTTAGAAGAGTGCATAAGAATTTTTATAGAATTAGCTACACATATAAATATATATGGGTGCCACTTTCAATGGTAAGTGAACCAAAATCCTAGGCAGTGAGAAAGTAAAGGAAACAAAGTAAAAATATTTAGAGTAAAATAAGTAATATTTTTTATCCTCAGTGACTAATTCGATAATGGTGTCTATAAATAACGGCAGATAGTGTAATTATGCTAAAACTAAAGGTTCAAAACTTCACATTGTCATATGCTAAGTGGGGTCCACGTAAATGACTGGATTAAAGTACGAATTAGAAGGTTTCAACTATATCAAGAGTAAGGTGGGAACGCTTAAATATAGTGATTAAAACTAAACTTCCAAAACAATAACATGGGCATATTAGAGTGAATAAAGATATTTTATACAAATGATTAAAGTTATCACTTAAGCTTTAAGAGATTTATAATAAAAATGGTTAGGAACGTGAGAGACTTTAATGGGAGGAATATTAATAATGTTATAAAAGGATGTCTAATCTTTTAAAGAGATTCCAAGAGATTTCCCATAATTTTTAGAAACACTCCACTTATATTAAAAATATCTTAGGAGAATAGAATTTTTCGAAGTTTGATGAGGACCAGTAAAAAAAATATTAATGAAATCTTATACTATAAGTATCAATTAAATGAAAGACAAGAAAAATTTTAGTGGTATTGCATAAATTGGAAAATAGAAAAAATGGTTGTGAATTAAGTTATGTTACTTATAGTAACAGAGTTTTAGGTTCTAATATTAAGGCCTACCACTTATATTAAAAACATTTTAGGAGAATAGAACTTCCACAGTCATAGGTTCAATATTAAGGCCTACCACTTATATTAAAAACATTTTAGGAGAATAGAACTTCTCGAAGTTTGATGAGGACCAGTAACAAAAATATTAATGAAATCTTATACTACATGCATCATTTAATGAAAGACAAGAAAATTTTTAGTGGTATTGCATAAATTAAAAAAATAGAAAAAATGGTTGTGAAATGAGGTACATTACATATAGTAACAGAGTCATAGGTTCAATATTAAGGCCTACCACTTATATTAAAAACATTTTAGGAGAATAGAACTTCTCGAAGTTTGATGAGGACCAGTAACAAAAATATTAATGAAATCTTATACTACATGCATCATTTAATGAAAGACAAGAAAATTTTTAGTGGTATTGCATAAATTAAAAAAATAGAAAAAATGGTTGTGAAATGAGGTACATTACATATAGTAACAGAGTCATAGGTTCAATATTAAGGCCTATGGGCCAATCCACAACAAAAACTTATCTAGATGGAACTTAGGTGAGAAAAGGAAATGAAGTGCCTCTTTCCACAACATAATTGTTGGAAGGAGTAAAAGACTAGAACTATCCAGTAGTAAACCAATTCATGAAAAGGTTGAGGAAGAGAGATATCAGTAATCTAATATTTACTAATGCTACAGATAAGACGTGAGAGCTGTATTATTAGGAAACATTAGGTCTTCCTGTATAAAATAAAATGTGTTAAGAGTTCAACTATATGTATATAGATCCTAAAAGACCCTTAGTAGGTAGAGATGCAATAAGAAAAGGAAATCAAACAGGTCACTCTTTTAGAAGGCTTTGCTCTTTTTCTAAATACTGTCCTCCTCTTTTGAGAAAATTTAGAAGGATAGTATTTCTTTCTTGGAGTATACTTCTCTGTCTGGCATGAACATGAAACTTTAGGCACCTTCTTTTTAGATTTGCTTCTACATCCAAAATCATAAGTTTCTGCAAAATTATTACAGAATTTTGTACTAAAATGCATCTGTTTTTTGAAATTCTTTTTAGCTTTTTCTGATGCACATTCTCTTTGCAGGATTGATACTATCATCTGGTGTACTGCAACAAATGAAGAATTTTCAATTTGTATTTTATTGGCCTCAATATACTGATTAATCAAATCTGGAATTTTCCCTGGCATTGACGCTGTGTAATACCTCAGATAAGCAACATTGTGAGGATCTGCTGCTTGATAAAGGAGTTTTTGCATAACACAGTAATAATCATGTAAATAATCTATGTTACACAATCTTTGAGATAAAAAGAGTTGGCCATGATGTGCTGAATTCTCTGGCACGACTCCTATGAATTCATGTTTGAGTGCATCAAAAATGGCTCTCAGGGGATCTGTTGGATGTTCAATAATATTGTTCATTTCTTCTTCAGACAATTTTTCCCACCATTGTTTGAGAATGCCGGTGAAAGACCAAACAATTTTTGTAACTATATCTGACCATGGTGCTTTAGTTTCAGCTTGTCTCTGTAGTGCCCAAGCATGCACATTGTGCAAGACTGTTATGACATCTTCACCTTTCATACAGTCAATATTTACTAAAAGTGTATTACCAAATCCTTTAGCTGATGGATTTTCAAATTTGGCAAGGAGACTTCCTAAATTATCTTTGAATCTAGAAAAAGGACTATCAGCTGATGCACTATGTGCAAAAGTACCCCCGTCACCCTTCTTTCCTTTATGTGAGAATGAAAATGTATCACCTCTATCTCTTTTAGAACCAGTTTCTCCTTGGGTATGATCTGCAGAATTAGAGGTAACACCAGACATGGCCAAAATTTTTGGAGTAGAAGGTTGGCCATTTTCCACAAAGGATTTGAGGCTGACGTAGCCCTTTGGTAACTTCAGACTTTCAATACTAGGAAAGGTAGTTAGCCTATTTCTCATTAAGTCTATTTTTTCTCTGGCTAACATTATTCATGTTCTTACTTTTTCAATCTTAGCAGTATCTATATTGTCAATGTTTTTGAACAAAATACTTCTAAGACCCTCTTTTGGTTCTGTTGTACTAGAGGAAAACTTTAGCTTTAAGGCTGAAAGAACTACTTCTCTATAATGAGGTGGAGAAGTAGGGTGTGGTAGTGCCTCTCTCAGGTGTTCAAGGGACTTGGAGATTATTCCCATGTTGGAATTGACATCATTCAACTGCTGTTTGTGCTCATTCTGAATTCCCAAACATTCATTATAACTTGTGTGCATTTTCTTTATATGTTCTTTAATCTCTAGCACATCTTTCGCTATATCATCTATATTTTGCAACATACAAACAATCTGATAGTTTGTATAATTGTGCATCTTCTCTATATCAGACTGCTCTGTATCTGACATATTATTCATTTGTATCCATTGGAAATCTGTCTTCAGAGTACCATTCTTGAAAGTTTTTCTAGAGTTAGCCGGCTCTAGATATCTTTCGTTAATCTTTGCAACTGGATCCTGTGAGGCTCTGGGAAGGCTAAAGCTTTTTATATCAGGCAATATTGGTTCAAGCTGCTGATCTTCAAGTTGGAAACTAGAAGATGGACCAGATACACAGAATTGGCAATCATCAGATTTATGGGCAAGCGGTTTCTTTTGGTTTCTTTTAGGAGCAGAATATGTGGACGGTGATGGTGAAGGAGGTATTACTGCTCTTATACTGTCTCGGCTTTCTATAAAGGGAGACCTATCCAGAGTGGTCATAGATCTTACTAGGCGAGGACTTGTGAACCAGAGACTAGAAGAACCATCAAAATGCTTGACAACAGACAATTTCCTTGGCTCTCTTGCCATCTGCAGTTGAGGATATCTTTGAGATAATGGAACATAAGTGCTATTCCATTCTTCTGGCAAAGTGCATTCTGAAAATCCTATTTGCAAAGGGGCAGTATTACCAGGACCAACTATTACTCCTTCTTTCAGAGCTCTTGAGCACAGTTTAGGATTGAGAGGTGGCATTGTGCTTGAAACAAATCGAAGACAGATAGAAGAATGGAGCTGAGCAATCAAAGTCTGTGGAGCGACATTAAAACCATTGAACTGGATATAGGCATTTAAAAACTCATTTATATATGGATCACTTAACGAAACCTGATATCTGGGAATTACAGAAGACCAAACTGGACCATTATTGAGAGGACTCTGGAATCCTCCTAGCAAGGCATCATTAAAATCATTCAGTCTAGTATCCAAAACACAAGTTAGGCAAGAAGTGTTTAATCCAGGTCTAACAAGTGGATTAATTCCAAATTGTATCATGCCTATATGAACATCTTTGAACCCATGTTCCAAGCCCCATTCAATATCTTCTTTTTTAGTCAAAGGAATCTGATAGACTTTCTGATCAGTAGAAATTGGTATATTCACAGAAGTAAAGCGAAACAGCTGAGCAGCTCTAAACTGGAAAGCAGGTATCTTATATAACTTGTTTATTTCTATTTCTGGCAATGTCCAATTTGGCTGAGGCTCAAATTCTTGAACTATAACCTTTCCATCATATAATTTTTCTTCAGAGGATTTGTTCATATACTTATTCATAAAAGACCATCTCTTATGCTTGACAATTTTCCTATCCTCGGGTGTTTGAACAAGAAATTCATTCAAAAAACCAGCCATTGAGTTTAGATACAAGTATGCACCTGAACAGAGGAGATAGAATCTTTGTGCTCCAGGAAAGCAAACACGACAGTCTGTCGCCTCAACGCTGTCTACCGAAGCCTTATCGTCGATTCCAACTTGTATACAAGTACATGGACGAATATAACTCAACGGGAAAACAAGATAGTCATGAAAATCGTTTGGACAAAGAACCAAATGGCTCTGATACCATTTTTAACAGAACAACGAGAAATACGAGAAGATGAGAAATATACTCAGAATGATTTTATTCATATACGGATGTGAATATTACAACTGAATCTTCTTTCTCAGATAGACTGTGATTCCTATATTGATCCGGCCACTTTAGGTTCACACCAGCGTCTAACACTGATGCGCAAGCTTCTCGAATCAATTAAAGACTTTGAACTCGGCTCGTGGTGCAAGCAGATCAGACAGTATGTCCGCAGATGCAGAGCAGGAGCAAAATTCGACTCAGACTCTAAGACTCTCAATTCTCGAATGCCTTCCCCCTTCTCTAATGCCAGTATTTATAGTTTTTTAGGAAGATTCGCCGTTTGGTATGAGTATCACGCAGGAAATCATAACCAAAGGACAGGTGGGTAGATTCGAGCAGGTGGGTACTACCACCTGTTATCTCGTCCCTTAGAGGCAGTGCCATATGGGGACCGAATCTGACATGTATCGGACAGGAGTCATGAGAGACACGGATCTCAGTTTATTCATAATTTTGCATCTTTTGCTATGGTATTTACAAAAAAAATTCCCCCTCATTCGCCGGGGGGGGGGGCTAAATTGTGTATGAGTGTTAATCGCCTTTGTGTTTTTTGTTTTTTGTGTTTTTTTATACACAGTGGATGTTTTAAAGAAAACCCACGAAAACTAGAAATGGTGATTACAAAGTGGAGATTTTAAAGAAAAACCCACGAAAACTAGAAATGTTGATTACAAAGTGGAGATTTTAAAGAAAAAACCCACGAAAACTTGGAAATGCATATGATATCGGATGAGTGATCATATACATCAATCACTATTGTATTTCCAGTCGTCTGAATCAATACTGTCTTCATGATCTATCTCTAAGAGTTGGTCTATGTCAGGGGTGAATATATGATGTGGCAAGGAATCATCAAGCCATGGAGGTGCTGCTTCCAAAAAACAGCAGAAAAATGGAAAATTGAATACATTTGCTGGCCTCATCCTGGGATCTGTAGAAATTTCTCCATGGAATCTGACCTTTACACCAAATGACGGTTCATCTTGCTGCCTTTCTAGTAGAGCTACTTCTGTTCCAGAATGAAGGAATTCAAACTCTATTGTGTAGTCATATCGAGCAGCAATATGAATTTCCCACATTAATGTACTAATGGTCTCTCTGAAATTAAAATTGCAAATATGTTCACTCCTAGGCATATACTTGAACATAAACAATTTAAACCAGGGGCTCCACCAATTATTTATGCCATCTAACTGTGTTGCATATGCAATGACTCTAACATAACCTTGTATTCTGGCCCTCTGATGGATGGAGAAATAATCTTGCCACGTCCAATCTGTATGTTGGATAAAACCAAAACAGATAGGAATTGGCTCTCTAGAGAGTGAATAATAAACTCGCCATGGTCTATCTCTATAAGGTGACTCACTGAGATAAGCTACCATGCCATTCTATGAATCAAACCATTTCTGCAAAATGATTTGGATGACTTCGACTGGTAATGATTTAATTCTTAAAAAAAAACAATCCCAGCATAATTCCCATTTGCACTGGCTACAAATCGAGATTGAAAAAATTTTTGACTGACAGACACTAGACTGGACAGGGATTTTATGCGAAGAACTTTCCCCTCTGAACATCTTGATGTCCTTAATTTCTGGAGCTCCTTCTCTTGTCAGCATGTCTGCTAGGTAGTTTTCATCTCCTGATTTATAGACAATGTCAAAATCAAATCCTTCTAGCCACATAGCCCATCTTAGAATTCTGGTATTTCCTTGTTCTAAAAATTTTTTATTAGCCAGAATGCTTTTCATGTGCTTCAGATCAGTTCTAAATAAAAACGTAACACTTTTCAAGAACAGTCTGAACCTTTGGATTCCTCTTTTTACAACAAGTATTTCTTTATGAGAATATGGATACTTGAGTTATGAGATATTAAAACTACCAGAAGCATATGCACATACAAGTTCCTTCTTACCATGTTTCTGTAACAATGCTGCAGCCCATGTATGATCAGATGCATCTGTTTCAAGGATGAATGGAAGATTAGTAACAGGTAATCTCAGTCTCGGAAGTTCTCTAATCTTACTCTTTATATTCCTTACTGCTGTTGTCATTTCATCGGACCATCCAATTTTTTCTTTCTTGAGCCTTTTCTCCAAAATATTAGTGTCTTCAGATTGCTTCTCATAGAACTGTCGGATGTAGTTCAAGCAACCTAAAAATATTTGAAGCATTTTTTTATCAAGGAGAGTATCAGGGAACTTTAAAAGATGGAGAAGAACATGAGGCTGAAGCTCAATGTTACCTCGTTCTATATGTAATCCTAAATAGTCTATTCTGACTTTCCCAATCTGAAACTTCTCTTCTGTGTCAGATAGAACTAGACCATGCTTATATACCATTTCATAAAAGTTTTCTAAATGCTTCTTATGGGTATTTACATCCTTGCTAAATACAAGCAAATCATCAATATATACAATGACATATTCTACCCCTCCAAAAATATCTTCCATCCGTTTTTGGAATTCAGATGGAGCATTTTTTAAACCAAATGGTATAATTGTCCATTGATATTGGCCATGTGGAATAGTAAACGCTGTTTTATACCTATCTTCTGGAAGGATGCCAATTTGCCAAAACCCACTTTTTAGATCAAACTTGCTGAAAACATTGGCATTAGCTATTTTAGCAAGCAATAATTCTTTATTGGGAAGAGGATACCTGATAGGCATGAGAGCTTCATTCAATATTTTGTAATTAATTACCAACCTCTTCTTGCCACGTTTTTGCCCACTGTGTTTGTTGACATAGAAGGCTGGGCAGGCCCATGGACTTTTGGAAGGTTCAATCAGATTTTGTTGTAGCAGCTGTTGAATTTCTTGTTTGCACAAATCTTGTTCAGTTGGTGACATATGATTAGCACTTGCTTTCTGTGCTTTAGGATGATACCCCTCTTTGTAAGGTAATGCTACAAAATATTTTTCCCTGGTCCAGAAAGCATCTGGCCTGCTTGCTGTGCAATCTTGACGTAGCTTATCCGAGATTGCCTGTAAGGTCTTATGTCCGTGTATTTCGGCATGTTTGACAATTTTTTGAATCTTTGCGAGGTTCTGCATAGTGTCATGCAAATTATCTTCTTCGCTGGGATCGACCTTGAGCTGGTATTCATTCTTTGTTGGAATCATCACTGGTCCTTCATTAGTTGTGAATGTAAGAGAATTTGTCCCAAATGTAATTGGTAGGAATCTTTTTAAAAAATCTTGTCCCAACAAAATATCTGACCCTGTGTCAAAACTGTACAATGTAACATAAGTTTGTACATGATTCAAATAGACTGGAAAATCAGGAGATATATAGTTAATCTGCATCAATTCTTTATTTACAGCTCTGAAGGACAGTTTGGTAGGCTGCCAGTAGTAGGAAGGAATTGCACCAAATTTGCAGCAACTGCACATTGCTCCATAATCAATTTGTGCATCTAAAGTGTATTCCTTGACGTTTGGCAACTTGATTTTCAAAGGGATTACCACTTTATCTCCTATTCCCATGATGTTTACCAAATCTACTTCCTTATATTTCATGGGAATTTCTTCCGGAATATCCTTCAGTAGAATTCTTGCCAATTTTGAATTAACATCATCATATTCAGAAATAAGCTTTTGGAATTTGGCTGATAAATGCATCATTTCTGATCTTGTCAAATGAATAGATGATTCTAAACTGCTAATTTTCTTCTTGAGAGTATTGATTTCATCCATACCTGTATCTTGGGAGGCTTCTGTAATACTCAATGATTTGAACATTGAATCAAACTCTCTTGCTTCAAAATACTCATCCTCAGTAATCCTTCTAGAAGGCAATTGTTTTTCTAAATTCTCCAACTTTTCTTTCAATCTTTTTCTGGTTGTTAACTGGGCTGGTGCAAGTTGAGCTAATTGTGCCTTTATGTCATTAATCTGATTCTGCAAATTATCTGTTTTATTGAAAGAAAACATCTTAATGTGAGCAATAAAAGTTTCATCAGAATCAGAGGAATCAAATTCTAACCTTAGTTTGCTGATATTAGGCAGATCCTCAATGTCTGAATCAGAAGAATCACTAGATATTTCAAAATATTCTCCATCTGAGTGGGATATGAGATCCCAATATTCTGGATTATGGACTGAAGTGAATACGTCCATAATCTTGAGTTGTTTTTTATTCTTTTTGTCCTTGCATGCATTTGCATAATGGCCTTCTTTTCCACATATAAAACAGGTCACTCTTTTAGAAGGCTTTGGACCTTCTTGAGTTTTTGATTAGGCAAGTAAAGTATAATAACATAAGAGCTCACATAATCTCTAGCTCTAAATGTAACAATAGTACAAAGAAAAATCAAATATAGGTTGTTGTAGGAGTTTCAAGGAATGTCATATAAGCTGGTAATAGTAGATTACTAAAAAGATTAAACCTGAATTCCAAACAAGGTGGATACAAGAGGTATAAAATCTACTTGTTACAAAGTAAACTATCTATATAAGCTGGAAAGTCTTTAAGGCCTACTATAGTACTGAAGTTTCTACTGTAAGAGATTGTTTTATCAAATGTAAAGGGAAAAATGTATACAGAGAGAATTTATTCTCTGATTACTTCATTATACAAAATAGTCTGGGGGATTTAAAAAGTTATGGTCATTATACAAGGGTCATACGACTTCCAATCAAGGAACTCAACTGAGAAAAATGATGTGTTATATGTTAAAAATCAAAGGCATATATGAAGAAAGGATGTTCGCAACAGATTGGTTGCGATAGAGAGAGATGTTGGAAGAAGCACATGAATAGTCACTAGTAAATATTACATAGAATTGGGATTTTATGTGCAAGAGTTAGAAAATATCATATAGGGATGTTACACCAGTAAGTTCGTGCATAAAAATTTGTAGTGGAAATAAGTTGTGGGTAACCACGAATATTAGATGAGATGCAGAACTAGTGTAAAACAAACACCTATTAATTACAACAAAAAAGTTTAAAGATCAAGTGTTGCACCCTAAAATATAGAGTACAAAAAGGGAAGGACAATATCACAAGAGAAAGAATATAATAAATTATTAAAAAGAAATTAGAAAGAATATAATAAATTATTCAAAAGAAATTATGGGTATATAGGAGGAATCTCTTAGTAGCAATTCAGATACTATAATAAGAGCATACACAGGATGCAAGAACTTCAATTATGAAATGAAAATACAAAGTATTCTTAGGTACAAATTATCTCCAAACTAAGCATGCATTCATAGCTTTAGATTCAATTGTATATACAACCATATAAGAAAGTTTTTATAGCCTAGTGTAGCGCCCTAGCGTTGTGGCCTGGGCGCGCGCCCTCTGCACAGTGAAATTCGGCTAAGTATGGTGAGCGCTCCACCAACGCGACGAGGTGAACGCCCGGATATGAGGAGCGCCTCACGAGTTTATACGACGAGTTGGACGAACGTCAACCGACGAGCCAACACTTATGCGATGGACACTTGGGTGGGCGGTCCCGCACGATGGGCGGGCCGACCGCACGATGGGGCGTTGGCGTGAGGAAGTGGTGAACGTTAATGGCGGGTCGGCTGGGTGGACAACCCCTCCTACGCAGCGTATAAACTATGGACAGATTCATGGATTGGATAATCGAAATCTCATCGCTCTAACGCACAACATCTAAGTGCGAGTTAGAGGAGAGACCCGCAGGTCACAAGGAATATGCGCCCGCAGGTCGGGCAACAGGTTGAAGTTGCGAACAACGTGGTTAGACTTCGGTGCAGGCGTGGGTGCGCTCGCCCGCCCGTCGGGTGGACGACCGGGCGTGGGCGCAGGGCGACCCGCCCGCCCGCTATCGTGTAGCGCGGTGGTAACGCCGGGCACGTTGGGTGGTTGAACGCCGGGCGCGTTGTATGGTGAACGCCAGCACGGTGGTGAGGTGAACGCTGGGGCATGGTGGTGTATATTGGTGCAACGTTGGTTGTGTGGATTTGGGCGTGCACGGTGGCACGGCGCGCCCTCCGTTCGGGTGAACGTTGCCATTCGGTTGTGGCTCGGGCAGACCGTCGTGCGCTCTTGCACGGGCGGGCGCCCGCCCGGTTGTAAACGCCGGTCGAGCTAGTCTCCCGGTCATATTGTAAAATCTCTTTACTATAATAAAAGAATTTTATTATATGCATTGACGTTGTTCTTGATTATGTTTATCATGTTATTATGATGTTATTCCGCAAATTATAATTTAACAAGTGAAGTTTAATGAAAGTGAAGGCGTAGTTCGTAAAACACTTAACCATGGAAACGGTGAGTCGTTTAGGTGGTGTCGCACCCCCTCAACTTAAGAAAAAAAGAGTTGGGGGCATGACAGGTGGTATCAGAGCAGGTTCACGGAAGGTTGAAGCTGCAGTTGAAGCTGATTCAGGGTTGAAGAGGCTTGATGATAAGTGACGAGAATGGAAATGTATGCAGGTTGTGGAGAAATCATGGATGAACAGTCTGGGTTTCGTAGACTTGATGTTCCATGGAAAGACCACTCGAGCTCTTGTGGACACAGGGGCCACCCATAACTTCATGACGACACCTTTGGCTAGAGATGTCGGACTGACGATCCTTCCATCCAACATGGAGGTCAAGGCAGTGAACTCTAAGGCCAAGGTGACGGGTTTGGCACACGAAGTGCCGGTGCAAATAGGAGACTGGACGAGTCAGTTGGACTTCACGGTGATGGAGATGAACGACTTCGATATAATGCTTGGACAAGATTTCTTGAAGGGCAACAAAGCTATTGTTGTCCCCTTCTGTGATGAGGTGGTGCTGGTTGGACAGACACGAACTTGGGCTTTGCTCACACATAGGCAAAGGAGGGAAGTCAATGTGCAGCATGTTTCTGCACTGAAATTGGAGAGAGCCATAAAGGAATCAGACGTGGAGACATATGCGGTGATATTCAAAGGAGTCGAAGGTGATGAAGTGGGGACGCCTATTTCAGCTGAGATTTCTGATGTGCTTCCCGAATATGCAGATTTGATGCCTGATGAGCTTCCGAAGAAGCTTCCACCAAGGCGTGTGGTGGACCACAACATTGAGCTTGAACCAGGGAAGGAACCCCCGGCTAAAGCACCTTATCGTTTATCAGGGCCTGAGTTGGAGGAATTGAAACGGCAGCTAAAGGAGTTAGCTGATGCAGGTTTCATTAGACCTTCAAGCCCCATATGGAGCTCCGGTATTATTCCAGCGAAAGAAGGATAGCAATGAGCTAAGGATGTGTTGTGACTACCGTGCATTGAACAAGCAGACGGTGAGAAATAGGTATCCTTTTCCATTGGTTGTTGATTGCTTCGACAAGCTTGCGAATGCCCGAGTGTTTTCCAAGCTAGACTTGAGGCATGGTTATTATCAGGTGCAGATTGTCGAAGGAGATGAGAAGAAGACCGCAATCGTAACAAGGTATGGTAGCTTTGAGTTCCTTGTTATGCCGTTTGGGTTATGCAACGCTCCTGCAACATTTTTCACTTTGATGAATGATGTCCTACGACCGTACTTGGACTCGTTCGTGGTGGTATACCTGGATGATATAGTGGTTTACAGTGATAACATGGAGGATCATAACAAGCACTTGGCGATGGTTTTCAAGGCACTGAGGGAGAACCAATTGTTCTTGAAAAAGTCTAAGTGTGTGTTTTCTCAGACTGAGATACCGTTCCATGGGCACATCGTTGGACAAGGGTACATACGGATGGAGCCGAGCAGGGTGAAGGCTATCGAAGACTGGGTTGAACTGAAGAATGTCCATGATATGAGGGTGTTCTTGGGCATGACCAACTACCAACGGAAGTTCGTAGAAGGTTACTCCAAGGTAACATCGGCACTGACAGACCTACTGAAAAAGGACAAGAAGTGGTGTTGGACGGAGAAATGTCAAAAGGAATTTGATGATTTGAAGAGAAGGATGGTTACAACACCGATACTGAAGTTGCCTGACTTCGGGAGACTGTTCGAGGTGCACACTGATGCTTCAGAGTTTTCCATAGGAGGAGTTCTTATGCAGGATGGGAATTCGGTGGCCTATGAGAGTCGGAAGTTGCAGGATAGAGAGCGGAGGTATCCGGTTCATGAGAAGGAGATGACTGCGATCATCCATTGTCTTCATATATGGAGGCATTACTTGATTGGGAAGCCTTTTGTTTTCAAGACTGACAACGTTGCAGCGAGTTATTTTGCATCACAACCGAAGCTTTCTTAAAAGCAAGCTCGTTGGCAGGACTTCTTGGCAGAGTTCGACATGTCTATTGAGCATAGACTGGGTAGACAAAATGCGTTAGCAGATGCCCTTAGTAGAAAGGGACAGCTTGCACCATTGGAGGGAGAAGACCGGGCATCAAGGAGTAGAAGTCGGATTCAGTTGTCGGAAGAGATGCAAAACAAACTAAAGGAAAGTGTGGAAACCGATACTTTGGCGCAAAATATAGTGAAGCAGATAAAGGAACGGAAGACACGCAGGTTCTTTCTACAAGACGGTTACTTGTTCTTTCGGAGCCGACTCTATGTTCCAAAGACATCTGGTCTTAGGAGGCACCTCTTGAAGGAGTGCCACGATTCTCCATGGGCTGGCCACCCAGGGCAGCGTTGTTCTTTGGCATTGTTGGAGAGAGGGTTCTTTTGGGAGAAGATGCGGGAGGAGATGGAGGAGTATGTGCATACATGCATCATTTGTCAGCAGGACAAATCAGACAATTAGAGGCAAGGGGGACTATTGCAGCCTTTACCTATTCCAGAGAGGCCATGGATGAGTGTCTCTATGGACTTCATTGTCTCACTACCGCAGTTTCAAGGGTATAATGGGATTATGGTCGTTGTCGATCGTTTTTCCAAGTATGATGTCTTTGTTCCGACAAAGGTACCATGTGGAGCTGAGCGTACTACCGAGCTGTTCTTTAAGAACGTGGTGAAGTATTAGGGGATGCCATTGAGTATCATGTGTGATAGAGATACACGGTTTACAGGGAGATTTTGGACGACATTGTTCAAGTTAGTTGGGACAGAGTTGCTGATGAGTTCGAGTTACCATCCGCAGACATATGGGTAGACCGAGCGTATCAATGCATTGGTGGAGGACTACTTGAGACATTATGTCACGGCTGATCAGAAGAATTGGCCTGAACTCTTGAATATTGCTTAGTTTAGCTACAATATTCAAAAGAGTTCTGCATAGGGTACAGTCCATTTGAGTTGGTGAATGGACAGATGCCGGTTGCTCTGCACACCATTGAGACTATAGGTCGTATGAGGAGTCCTCATGCGAAGAAGTTCATGAAGGCTTGGGAGGAGACCTTGGAGTTGGCACGGTTGCGCTTGCACGATGTTGCAAGGAGAATGAAGAAGTATGCTGATCGGGGAAGACGGGATGTGAAGTTCAGTGTGGGAGATATGGTGTTTCTCAGGATTACCGGAGAGCAGTTTCAACCAGCCAAGGGGACGGCCGCCAAACTGACACGGAAGTATGAGGGGCCATTTTGTGTGGAGAAGCGAGTGGGGGAGGTTGCTTATAAGTTGGAGCTTCCGCACCATATGCATATGAAACATCCAGTTTTTCATGCGAGTCAGTTGAAGAGATGCAGGCTTGATTTAGACCATCCAGAGAGAGCTGAAATTCGGCTAAGTATGGTGAGCACTCCACCAACGCGACGAGGTGAACGCGCGGATATGGGGAGCGCCTCATGAGTTTATACGACGAGTTGGAAGAACGTCAACCGACGAGCCGACACTTATGCGATGGACGCTTGGGTGGGTGATCCCGCACGATGGGCGGGCCGACCGCACGATGGGGCGTTGGCGTGCGGAAGTGGTGAACGTTAATGGCGGGTCGGCTGGGTGAACAACCCCTTGTACGCAGCGTATAAACTATGGACAGATTGATGGATTGGATAATCGAACTCTCATCGCTCTAACGCACAACATCTAAGTGCGAGTTAGAGGAGAGACCCGTAGGTCGCAAGGAATATGCGCCCGCAGGTCGGGCAGCAGGTTGAAGTTGCGAACAACGTGGTTAGACTTCGGTGCAGGCGCGGGTGTGCTCGCCCGCCCATCGGGTGGACGACCGGGCTTGGGCGCAGGGCGACCCGCTCGCCCGCTATCGTGTAGCGTTGTGGTAATGCTGGGCGCGTTGGGTGGTTGAACGCCGGGCGCGTTGTATGGTGAACGCCGGGGCGCGGTGGTGTATATTGGTGCAGCGTTGGTTGTGTGGAGTTGGGCGTGCACGGTAGCACGGCGCGCCCTCCGTTTGAGCGAACATTGGCATTCGTTTGTGGCTCGGGCAGATCGTCGTGCGCTCTTGCACGGGCGGGCGCCCGCCCGGTTGTAAACGCCGGTCGAGCTAGTTTCCCGGTCATATTGTAAAATATCTTTACTATAATAAAATAATTTTATTATATGCATTGATGTTGTTCTTGATTATGTTTATCATGTTATTATGATGTTATTCCGCACATTATAATTTAACTAGTGAAGTTTAATGAAAGTGAAGGCGTAGTTCGTAAAACACTTAACCATGGAAACGGTGAGTCGTTTAGGCGGTGCCGCACCCGCTCAACTTAAGAAAAAAAGAGTTGGGGGCGTGACACCTAGGCACTAGGAGTATGCAGTACATACAAAAAATACAAGATGATGGAAGGTATATTAATATGAACATGAAATGGATTAAAAGAGGGAATAAGTGCTACTATCATGCAAGTGCGGTTTAGCACAAGACAACAGGTAATCCAATATAAAAAAAAAAAATGTTAAGTATTTTTAACATTAATATTTGTGCCACTCAAATATTTCTATCAAGGAGATATATTCTAATAGTATAATTGAATAACAATTGTGGTAACTGTTATATCCTTATGGATGAGAATTCCAATATCCATGAATGTCCTGGACATGCATGTTTTGTAGGATTAATAAATTTTTTATGTAGGAACTGATAAAAATGTTACCAATGTAAGAGGTAAATAATTGTATGACGTCCTTTATTGAAGAATTCAGGAGTTGGTTCCAATGATGACTATAAATTTTGAGTTCAAATACTTGAATAGCCTCAATAATGGGATCACAAGTGATGACTCATGAAAGTCCCAAGAAATGGAACATGATTATATATATATATATATGAAAATGATTTAGAGGAACTTGCAATGGCCCTAAAGGGAAGATAAAATTTTGATTGGAAAACTTAAAGAATGAAATGGTCCCCGAAAGTATATGGATTATAAGGTAATGGAATTGTAACCAAGAGAATTGTTCGACAACAAGAAGGTTTGAAAATATGGATGGGCTGAAATATCACCATAAATTACATCACAAAAGAAACCACGTATGTTACAACAAACAAAAAAAAATGGAAGAGTATCGAGTTGAAAATAATAGTAATGGAATGTAAACTATCCAATAATTTGAAAACATGAAGCTACTTAGAGGTAGTGTAAGAAACTGTACGCAAACCATCAAGCCTTACACAAAAATCGATAAGAGTAAAAGTTATTAAAGCCAAAATCAAGAGTGGAAACCTAGAAACCGAATCAGAATTGAAATAAACCATAAGGCAAAGAAACCCTTGATTGGCATGAATCTAAAAAATAAACTGATCTCAAATTCATTATGGCAGTATATATCGACATTGTTTCTTTAAACTTCGCAAATTACATTTTTGCTAAACCAAAATTACCAAAGTGGTTGTTTGAAATGATGCAATAGGACGCACTAGGAATCTTGATTGAAGTTCTCGAAGTATCCTAACAAAGGAAAAAAGGGAATATATATGGCTATATGGTGTCGTTCCAACTATAAAGGAAAATCCCTGAACTAAATTTTTGCTTGTTGATGTATTGTTTTAATACATATACACGTGCGTTTATGGGTGTAAGGATGACTAATATCGATGAAAAGTGTTATAAAAACATGTCATGTCTTAAGCCACTGGTTGCACAGAGAATGCAATAAAAAAAACAAGTATTATAGATCTGTGCAATTCCATCATCTATGTTTGAATTCTCTCTTTTTGTTCCTCATACTTTTGTGGGCTTGTTGAAAAGTATATATGTAAGTGGTAGGACAATCAAGATGGACATGACTAACTCCACATACGAGTGAGATGGATAAAAACATAACAACCACGAAAGTGGTATAGTTAATAGATTTTCCTACACTTAAGTATGCATGAAAGATGCATACGATATAACAATATCGAAAGAAAAATATAAAATTGAATACTACAAATAGTCCTTTAATTTTTATTTCCTTTGTGTAAGTGATAAGAAAGGAATTTGGAAATTCCATATGTTGAATGTCACTTTAATTAGCATCCCTATTACTGGCAATGATATCAATAAATGTACCAAAGGATCTAGTGTATTGTCGTGATGCTATACTAATGCCGTTGACATTTACCCGTACATGCGGTAGTGTATTGTCGTGATGCTATACTAATGCCGTTGACATTTACCCGTACATGCGGGTAGCTTTGCTGGGTGCAGGTTGCTTATCCTTTGTTAGAATGCAAGAAGGAAAATGAAAATAATATTTTTAGAATGTACATGTTGAGGAATGAGAATGAAATGGAAATAAGAGTATTTTTTACTCTGGAACTGATCCATTCCTCAAAAATAAAATGAAGTGGAAGCACTTTTGTACTGAAGAGATTGTTGCATAAATAGAAGAAGAAATGTTGGAGGCATTTATTTTCCATCTTTAGGAATGATGGAAATAAGGAAACACCTATGACGGCGTTTAGAAAAGGGGGGAAGATGTAACACCCCTATGGCTCTGCCTTTTTAAACATTTACTATTTTAGGCATTAATCTACTATTGGATTAATGGCGATGGAAGCCATGGTGAGACTCATGTGAATTATTTTATTATTATTTGAACTAATAGATAAATTTGTTGGAAGCATTTAGGAAAAAACACTTGTGTTTAGAAGACCTTTTCCTAACTTATAAATTTTTTTTGGTGGTTAAGTCCAAGATGGAACTTCACTAAAAATCTCCTAAAAATCCGTAGGAAAAATTAATTAGAAATAAATGGATTTAATGTGATGGGAGAGACAGATCACATTAAATCACTTAGTTGGAGAAAGATACTAAGTCCGAGTAGATTAAAGCGTTGTGGGAGAAAAATATAGGCTTTAAAAAAAGGAAAGAACCTTTATGGAAAAAAAACAAAAAGAACTAGGCAAAAGGGTTGGCAAATGCAAAAGTGGGACACTGCTAAAATCTGTTGGGAACAAAACCTATAAAATAAACCACCAATGAATCAATTGGGGGGATTTTTCATGGCAATAAGATCCTTAGCTCAGGGGGTCAGAACTATGGTAAAGATTCCATGGTTGGGTGGAGCATGCTTGCTCCTATATACTCCCAAAGTCATTTCTTGTAGTTAGATTGAATTTTTAGTCTATTTTAAATGTTACTCTAGAATTTGATAAACCATAGTATGTAGATTGGAAGGTGAAATGTAGAATTAATTTCATAAGTAGTCATTTCGTATAAGTACTAAATGTTACTCTAGAATTTGATAAACCATAGTACGTAGATTGGAAGGTGAAATGTAGAATTAATTTCATAAGTAGTCATTTCGTATAAGTACCAAATTATTACAAGCAATTACAGGTAAAGATATCTAATAGTAGTAATGATATAACTCAATACCATACACTTAATTCACATTAGATGATGCATGCATGAGCTGTAGCTTTGTGAATTTCCTACAAATATAATTCAAAAGGAATATGTGACTATTGTAAATTTATATGTATTGGGGTTAAATGTATTGGAAAATTTGAATGAATGCATAGAATGGAGGGAAAAGAGTGGATAGATAAACCTACTAGGTATCTAATTTTATAATCTATGTTCCACTGAATTAACTATTGTTCAATAGAATTCTTTGAATCGAAAGAGGTAAATGCATAATTAATGAAATATATGATTGTCTGAGGTAAACTAAAATGAATTTCTAATAACATGTGTTAAGGAGTTCAAATTTATATAATAAATTTTAAATCACCATAAAATAATTAATCATTTCATCTTGGGGTTTCGTTACTATGAAATATTGGTATATATATATATATATATATATAAACATTTAATTATGCTAAAAGATTCTCATGTATTGAGATTGAACAATTGCAACGAACAAACCATAGACTGTGGAACAAATAAGTGGGTCACAAAGAGTTGAGTAAATCGATAATATAACCAATTAATTGTTACTAAAATGGACATACGTATACAAACATGCGCTAATAGCTAGCTAATTGCAACTACAAGATTTAAACATCACATTGGAGGAAATGGGTCTAATGTTAAGTGATGTAAGTAGGAGTAATTTAAATAGAGAATTTATTAAAAGAATACTTCTGCACTTATGGTAATCATGAGTTAAACTAGGAAGCTAAACTTTTAGAAATGAATAATATATTAACAGTAAGTACGGGAGTAAAATAAAGTAAGGAATAATGCCACAATTGAAAACTAACCTAGTTTTTTTTTTATTAAATATAAAAAAGGAGTCCCAATATTATCATTAGGAGATAAAAATATAGTGACTATGAATATTTGATGGCTCTTATAAAAATAAGGAACTATTACAAACGTTAAAGAGGAATTAAACCATTTACTCCATGTCAAGCACTCAAACAGCCTGAATGGGTTGGACACAAAGGAAACTCCAGCAGCGAACCAAGAAACTCATGAGGAAATTTACAAGGAATCTGGGTTATAAATAAACATTTCCAAGCTGCGAAGTAGACTTGGCTTATTAGTCCTTGCGGCTTATTAGTCCCTGCCATCTGGAAATGGCCGGGGACTTATTAGTCTTTACCATCTGACAATGGCTAGGGATTATAGTAATCAGAAAGCAAGATGTTAACATTAATTAACCTACTTGTAACCTGTTTCTTAGCCCGGCTACAAGAGTATATCGAATGTTTTTTCGTACATAATAATTCACTGTGTTATTTGGCCTCTTCCAGAGGACGGAAGAAAAAACATAGGTTATAAATAATTAGTTACATAGGTTATAAATAATTAGTTTTTTCCATTCAATGTTAGAGAAGTTTAATCGTAAGCGTTTAATGCTTTTAATCCTAAGCGTTTAATGCTTGGATAATGCTTGGCACATTAGCTTGGGATACTTATGTTGTTTACATGAATCTGTTGCATTTTATTAGTTGAGTAATTGGCGATGACATATAATTTGGCTTTGCCACTTACACATCATGCATTACTCTGTCTTATAAATTCCACCTGCACACCATGCATTGCCACCTATGGTTCCATCGCCATTACTCTGTCTTATAAATTCCACCTGCACACCATGCATTGCCACCTATGGTTCCATCGCCACCTGTATTTCCAAGTGCCCAGGCTTCAAGCAATTGAATGAGGAACTTTGGTCTTGGCAATCTCCTTGCTTGCGGGCGTGTTGGATCGTTGTCTATTTGGGATCTCTTCCCTCTCGTCGGCCATCTATGGCACTGTCTTGGCGTGTTGGATCGTTGTCTATTTGGGATCTGCCATCTCTGAGACTGTCTTGGCTATGGCTGGTATGGTCGGATTTCTGTGCAGAGGGTGCAGATCAGTCAGGTTGACGTCATTTCATGAAAATTTGCAGTGACATCAAGGTAATCTCCACAGGCTTTATTGGGTATATAATTCTTTCTTTTTAAATTTAGAAAATGTTTTAATTGCAATACAAAGGGTTGATTGCAATAGAAAGGGTTACAAGTAGTGCGATTCATTACTAGTTACGTGGTGCCATTATTTAGATTGCGTGCAGATAGAGTCGGTTTCTTCAATAGAGTCGGTTTCTTCAATTGCTGCTCCTAGACTTGCTCTTGCTGCTTTTCCCTCAAAGTAAAAGGCACACAGAGTCAGTTTCTTGAATTCCTGCATCATGAATATTGGCATTGTTAAAAAAAACTCATAATTCCTGCATCATGAAGATTTTAGAAATGGATTTGCTTTTACCTGTTCTACTTTTCTTTATTCTTTTATTCTGACTAATTTATCCCTATGTGGTCTCTTGGCAGGAGATTCACAATGTTGTACTTAACAAGGATTCATTTCCAAAATGCTTTATGTGTATAGCTTATCCTCTTAGGATCTATTTCTGGAATGTTTTTCTGTTTCAAATGAAATTTTATTAAAATAAAAAATTCATACCATTACTTTATTAAATTTCAAAATATTTCTAAAATCTAATTAAATTGAATGTGCTATGAAACCACATAAAAAAATTCGTTGATTACCGCAAATTTCTCGGATCTTGTCCGCACTGCTACGATCCTTTTTCTCGCAGCTGCCCTTTGTTCCCCGAAGCCCTTGCTTCGAACCTGAAGCCTCTTGTTCGGTGACTCCCCATGATGGCAAGGGTTCTCATCCGTGGACGAAGTGATTCCATTGTCAATCTGTTCCAACTGCATGTAATTTAGCTTCCTCTTCTTTGAAGGCAGCTTCTGATCGTCCATAAATTTGACAATCTTCTCCTTTTCTTCACCTCGCTCGTTACAACCTGAAGACTAATCAGATTCGAGAGAAGCTGCCCAGCCAAAGTCGACGTCCATAGACCCTAGACACAATGGATTGAATATCTAGACAGTCAGAATATAGAAAGATTTAGAGGTTTGAGAATCATCTAGATTGTAAACATCTGCGAAAGTCTATCTTCTAAACTTGTGACTTAAAAAAAAAAATACATATTCAAACAACAATATAATATACCTCATTTTCATCAATGCACTGCAGTTGTTGAACTAGAGACGTGATATGCTAAAAATTTGAGAACAACGTGTGTACTAGAATACTAAAGTTCAGTTGTGAACCTTCCACAGTTCCGACGAAGGCATTGCAGCTAGAATCCACTGTAGTAAGCACCGTCAATTCTATAGCCGTCTTTGCCAAGTAGACCTTCTATTCCCAACATCCCTAACATTTGCATCAGCATCTGTGTAATAACTCGGACTTAATACAAAGAATGCTACAAACAAAACGATGAAATAATCCTGGTAATGCAGGAAATCCAGACACAAAAATGTCAGGGCAAACAAGCTGAAACAACCATTGTTGCTGCGGTTGCGATTTTTATAAGCTGGTGTTTTTACAGTGTTTATTTTCTCTTACCACATGGTCGTATTCTTTAGAAACTTGAAGACAGGTTTCATTTTCATGCAACATGTTTCATTTTCGTTTTCTATGACGATGCCACGTTTCGTTTTCAGTACCTTTTGTGTGATCCTGCTAGGCCGTCGATTCAACGTCTTGCATACAATGTGTATTGGCGGGCTGAGCGGGTTGTTTGCACCTGTGATGGCGCCACCACTTGCAGCTGTCGTAAGCTGACCATATGTTGAAAAATTAATTCCAAATGCGCATCGGCAAAGGAGTGCAGCAGCGATGAACACTCCAGCGATAAGAGATTGCCGATATCGCATCGGCGAAATGGCAGCTAAAGTTTTGTTATTGCCGATGGGCCGGACCCGATGATGGAATTAATCCCTTTTGATAAATTATCGGGTCCATAGTATTTTCGCTGTCGGGAAAACCAAGTGGGCAGCCTTTTTCCCATGCGATAAGTTGTGACCCGATATTCTGGACCCGATTGCTATTCAACATTTTGCTTAATATTATTTCGGGTCCGCCAGTGGGTTGTTTCATGTTTTTTATAAATTTCAAGCATATATTATAATATATATATCAGAGGTATCGGGCCATGTGTGATCGGGATTTCGGAATCAGGGGAAACCATGGGTGCACATTGTTGTGTCATCCGATGAAGTCCGGACCCGACAGAGTTCCAAAAGCATATTGTATGATGTTGATGTAAAGGCCTGGAAAATGATTTTGACGTGAAGTGAAAGCTTTCCTACCGCCGTTTATCTCAGTAAACAGTAAATGCTATTTACTGTGGTTGGTAAGTTTTTTGATGAAGTTTTAATTTTTCCTGAGCGGGAGTATGGGCATAGAAAAATATCAGTAAAACCATTTAATTCTTACTGTCTTTCTTTTACGGAAGCATGGCGATGTAAGTCCTCTCTCCCGTAGTCATATATTAATGTAATTTTTTTTGGTAAACGAACGTAATGAGAGAAGTGTAAGTCACAACAGCGCGAAAGAAAAGTTCTGAATATGCATTTTTGGAGTCACGCAGCAGCGTGAGTAAAAACTCGTGTGTAATTTTTTTTGGTGAAATGCAAGCGGTGAATCCCTCTGTGAGAGAGGAAGTTTAAAATATGTAACTCCATTTTATTTTTATAGAAATCCTTGGTGTGTGTATAAACTCTGTCCTCTGTGCTCTGAATTTTTGTTTATGCTTCCGCTGTGTTAAAAGACCCTGTGAGAAAAAAGAGCATTGTCTCTGAGTGAATTTTCATTGTTGTTTTTGGGATTTTCCCAGAAAAATTCCCCAACAGTGGTATCAGAGCTAGTCCAGGCTCTTTGAAGGCAATCAAAGAAGCTGTAGGAAAGATTTTGTTGCAACAACTTCTCCAGCAAAGTGAAGACTCAGCAAAAGAATCCAGGTATCTCTCAGACCATTTTTGTGTTACTGCTGAAAGAATAGTCATTATTTTAAATACACAGTCAAGGATTTAGAGGCATAGCTGAGAATGTAAGGAATGGCTAGAACAAGCACTAGTATGGGTTTGTTTAACCCTCAATTCCCACAGTTTAATGGGATAAACTATGACTATTGGGCAATAACCATGAAAGCCCTGTTTGCCTGTCAAGTTTTATGGGAACTTGTTGAAGATGGTTTTGATGAACCAGCAAATGAGAATGAGTTTAACAGATTAACTCAGGGAGAGAAAGACCTATTGAAGAGCAATAGGAAGAAGGATTCAAAAGCCCTTGTATTTTTGTATCAAGCATTAGACAAGAGTGTGTTTCCAAGGATAGCAGGAGCTAAGACATCCAAAGAAGCATGACAAACACTTAAGACAACCTACCAAGGCATGGAGAAAGTGAGGATAGCAAAACTACAGTTGCTGAGGAGAGATTTTGAGAATCTGTGCATGAAGGTCAGACCAATATTGACTACTGGTCTTCACAATGTAATTGG
>APFE030821234.1:68473-125607 GCA_000404065.3 Pinus taeda | reverse complement strand
AATGTGATATTGTGATATTCACAATCACATTTCACATTATAAACAAGCAACGCTATATGACATCATTTAAAAAGTTGCGATGCGCGAATAAAGCACCAAGTGTAGGAAGTAACTGTGTTTTAATATAATAATGAACCATTTGACAGTGTAATTAATGTTTAGTGGCCCGGTGAGAGGTAATGATGTTTCAAGTTATGGCTAGTTAACGCTAAATATCTCATTCGAAATCCTCTCACAATTCAAAGTCATTTTAGAGGGTTTTCAACCTTAATTGCCCTATATCGTCTGCGCTAAATATATCTCTCCCATTTCAAGCAAGCTACAAAAGACATGTCATTGCGGAAAGTGATGCAGAAACAGAAAAAGAAGAGCATTATAGAGTCCGAGCTATCAGAAATGTCTCCTATATTCTCGGATATGGTCTACAGCACCAATGGGGGAGCAACAACTTGGGAGGTCATATACAATAGGTTTGAGGATGAGCATCCCAAGATTACTATCACAAAAGCAACAACTGATTCAATAAAACCTTCAGGACTCCAATTCAAGGATGTTGTATGTTCTTTCCTTCATAGAATAGGAGCGAGAACAAAAATCCTCCCACACACTGATATGATTAGGTGGGTGGTGGAAAACCTCACCATTGAAGATAGACAATTCAGGAACTCGAGAACGGAACTCATGGGGTCATTCAAAGTGGAATACCTAAAGAAAATGTACCATATACCTAACCCTTAGGACATATATGATAAATCAAACGTGGCCAACTTTGCAAAGAAGAACAAAGAACCTTTCAAGATGATCCAGGGCTAGAGGGTACTAGAGAACAAGTTCAAATTTGATAAAATGGGTACGTATCCTGTAGCCTCTTTGGCAAACCCCTACAACTATGCAACTGCTATGTTATGTAGAGTATACAGGTTACCTAATAATGCTAAGTTTTCCATAGAATGGATAACTTCTATTGATGCCTGTGTCAATTCCCACATTATGAATTGTGTCACCATCCTATCTAATAACCTAGACATTGTCATCACTGAATATCGACAAAAGAGTTCCTCCTCTCCAAAGAACCTTCCTCCATTTTATTTTAGTGCCTACATCATGGATTTCATCTATTTCTGCACTAAATTTCCAGTCATGGGTTGGAAATGGACCTTGCAAGACCCCTACCCTATCCATCTCAACCATAAACAAATTTTTGAATCCCATTATATACCCCATTTTTATAAAATATGCCATGATGTTATTTTTCCATTGCATCAATTAATTTTCAATAAGAAAGCCCCCAGGTTTTCCGAAGAAGTCACTACAGACCTTCTTAGAGTCGGAAAATATTTTGTTGAATAATGGTTTACATACATTAGATTTTTTGGTAGTACATCAGACCCACATGTCCTCCCTTTGTATGTCTCTGATAAATTATTAGCAAGAGAAATAGTCCACTAGAATATGGTAAAAGGCTTGACCAAAGTCCTGAAAGAAAGCAAGAAGTTATTATGGCCATATTTTCCTATTAGGTGTGGTTCCTTTTCATTAGAAAATTTTAACCATGCAATCAAGGAGTCAGTAAGCTTACAAATCCTCAAGCTCCATACTTTGCCAAAACGGAAATTTGATCCAGACAAGATAGCATATAACATCACTACTACGGTAAACATGAAGCCTTATAACCATGAAGCTAATGATTTTGAAGACCTTTTACAGTCGATGAGTCCTTCAAACAATCGTTCGAAAGGACAAGGACAAATCTGAGTCTTGAATATTTTGAAATCTTTCAGGAGTTCAAAAACAAAAGGCTCAAAATAATCCTGGTGCATTTGTTAAAAATCGAGGACAAGCCTACGCCCAGCGTGACTGTCAACTGCGAGGGACCTAATTCTCGCATAGTGTCTCAAGTGGATACAAGGAAAGCACTGGATACAAGGAAGGCCTAAGACATCAAGAATACAACAGAATCTAGCAGGAAGTCAGTCAAAAAGCAAGGTATGAGTACCCCACCTAAAGATATCAGTTCTGAGATCAAAAGTAGCAGTTTGGAGTGTGAGTGGGATCAATTCAATAAGAAACTACAAGACACTCCCAAGATGACAGATGCCTAGGAAACTATGGAGTGTCAAACTCCTTTGCATGTTCAGAAAAACACAGAGTCTGAACTGATTGACGAGCAAGTGACGATGTCTTAGTAGAATGAAATCATTCCCGCTCTGCTCGCATTGGAAATTTTCTTAAAGGTGACTGAAATCCCTCCTCTTGATGTGTTCTACAGCCCGCTGCACAAGGTTGTAGTAAGAAGACAGAGGAAAAGGAGAAGGATAGAAACACCTGAGCTCCCACCTATGAATGAGCCGATAGACATAGTTTGGAAAGACATCCCTTCCAACCCTGCTGAAAACTTGAATAGGTTGTCACAGTTTACAGGGACGTATGCAACGGCCACCATGGACAAAGCTACCGAGATATCTATTTTGTTGAAGGAAAAGGAAGAGAAGACTGCACAGCTCGAGCAACGTCTCGAAACAGAGAAGGTAAGTGTGAATAGGTAGGCCACTGAGCAGCTAGCCCAATTGCAACATAGCATAGAGGTGTTAAGGATAAGCCATGAAGCAGACATGTCAGCCAAAAACATGCAACTTTAAGACTTGCAGCAAGCCATGGAAAGATATAAGGATGTTCCTACTGTCGAAGAATTCATCAAAGAGGCACTAGAACTAAATTCCCTCCTGTTAAAACAACATGAACAATATTGCCAAAAGATGTCACATATCACTCCTTATCTGATCACTAGTGACCAGCTAACGAATAAAGTGATTGACAAGAGAATTGAGTTTACTGATCTAAACACAAGAATCTCAAAGTTCATCGAGTGGCAAGAAACAGAAGAGGGGAGGAAGGCTAATATTACTGAGATCGAGGAGACACACAAGGACATTATTTTCACAGATTTGGATGCAAGGATCAAACAAGCCAAACTAGCAGTGGCAAGAGCAGTCGGGGTGTCAAAGAACATAGCAAAGGCAGTAAACCACACTTTTTTTCCACCAACCTAGTAAAGGAAGGCAACCCGCAAGAACTACTCGATTCAAATGACTTGCATAAAAGATGGAAGGAAAGCGCTGAAATCCAAAGGGAAGCAATCACAAAGTTAGCAAAGACTAATTGGGAGTCGTATTGGAAATACCTCGTCAAGCCACATAGTCAAATCATGACCCTTAACTGCTCATTTCATTCAACTCAATGAATGTTGCCACCTCTCATAGATGCAATTTTCGCAGGACAGGTCAGAACACAGTTTGGGGCACCTCCTCAAGTCAAACCGATGGCCGATATATGTGATTTGAAGGACAAGCTATCAGACAACAAATCATTATCATAGCCTCTGCTCATCAAGTCACTTTTTATTTTTAGAGTTAGTTAACTAGTTAGGAGGAAGGTTGTTTGAAACCTCCTCAAATTTTGAACATTAGTTAGAATAGTATTTATAACCTTATCATGCATTTAGAGAAGGGTCCAGAATTTTATCAAAAACATTTGCAAAGAATGCACTTTTGTAAGTTTGTGAATGCTTTGGTGAAATTATGGAACATGATTGTTTCTTTTAAATATCAGACTACTTTCCTTTGTTGATGCACTATTGTATACTTGGAAGATAATTTGATCTGAAGAAAGGAGTTGCTCCACGACATTAGTCAAATGAGCAGAACTTCACATATATGGTACTTCTATCTTGTATGATTAGTCTTGTTTCTATTTAATTAGTGACAACACTTTATTTTCATGAATTATATATGAGATATGTTCTTTCTATTAAGCGTTAATTGCATTATTGTATGATGCCTAGCTAAAATTGTTTATTTTCATATATAAATCATCATATATGCCATATAGTTTATACATTTCTTTGACTAGCTATTTAGTCAAAGAAATTATCTACATGTTATCATCTCTATATTATATTTGATTGATCTTTATTATCACATGTCAAGTAGATATCTTTTTAGTTCACATATTAACAAAATACCAGGGTTTATATTAGATTAAGTTAGCTAGAGGTTTGCATGATAGAATAAGGCATATAGTTATCATTATCCTATTGCAATCACTTGAAAACTACCCACTCTCATTTTAAAACCCATTCTGGAAAATTGATCCCATCATACCTAGTCGGAGCTACCACTTTAAACAGAAAAGGAGCTCTCTTAAGATCCGAACCGAGTGTTTATCCCCCATGTTGAAGCAACAGAAATCTGAGGCCTCAACAAAAGGGTTTGAATGTTCTTGTCCACTCTAAATTACTTGGATTCTAGCCTGTGGTACTGTGCAAAGAATGTCATGTGGGAATTGAAGGAGTCATTTCTTCTTCTAAGTGTAATGGTAGCTCGATGCCCTTGTAGGAAGGCTTAGCTAGCCTTGCATCCTCAACAACATGAGCATCAACTGCTAACACTCTCGTGTTTCTAATCGAGCACCAGAAGGTCCTACACATTGTCATAGAGCTACTTGCAGCATCGAGAAGGGTCCTAGAACTAACGTTGTGTGGCAGTAGAGGCCTAACCCATTTAGGGGTTCACACCAAACCCATGGGAATAGTGGCCGCTAAAGTTCATGAGCTTCCATACATGGAATTCCTTGTCCGATTTTGGGGAAAGCAAGAGGGGTTGGAACACATTAAGGAACCTAGCTCCGAAGCTCAGGAGGGATAACACTGCAAAACATCTTAAATACCCATTATTGTTGGTACCAATAACTGACGTCGATATGGGGATTTTCAAAACCTTTGAGGCAGAGCCATGGTCGAGGAAACTAGCTCAAGATGATTAGTGTAGAACTGAGACTTATTTCCACGATGACCATAAAGGCTTTCCTCTAATTAATTGCAAATGGAAAAGAAGGGATCCATTATTCAATTCATGTTGAAGGTAGAGATCCACTTCGGTAATTATCCTACATTGAAGAGGTAAAACCTATGCATAGAGGCCCTAGAGCGGTTGTTGAGATCGCACACCATGGTGGTTGACTAAAATTCGACCCCTTGCCAAGTTAGGTGATCAGGCTTAGGTGAGAGTTCAGAAGTCGAGACTGCTGCGAAAGAGTATTTCCACGGGAAAGAGAGTTGACCCCAACTAGGTCGATGGATGGGGAGATGGACCCTTCAGAGGTTGGGTACCAAACCAAGTTGTAGGTCAAGAGTCAGGTTGTGGTGAGAAGTTTTATTTCACATGATTTTAAAACTGACTTCGATAAGGTCATAGATCGGGGGTCAGACTGAGGGAAGCAAGAGTGCGCCAGGAAAGTTAGATTAGCCCTGAACAAACCACACACCCAACTAACATGTGGGGCCTATGGAAAACTTCCACATGGCAGATGGAAAACGTGGTTTAGAAAATTAGTATATCCTATGAGATGCAAGATCTCCCAATCCAAAGGTCCTTTTGAACTAAGGTTTCATATCCCTAGGTTTGTCTTAGCAAGGTGAATAATGGCGAAAGTCACTCTGAGTCTCAAGTAAGTTGTACAAAAGAAAGAAAAGAAGTACAAAATTATATGTCTTGTTCCCATAACTATACCTTGGGAACTAGAATTCCATAATGGATACCCCCTTTCTATGGGTTAGTGGAGTTGGGTATGTCACAGAGTGGTATCAAACCTCAAGGTTCAACACTTGGACTGAATCGGCTTAATCATGAACAAGTGATTATTTTGGAGACCTACTTAGTGATTGTTTATGTGTTAAAAGTGGTTTGAACTATCGATTGTTTCTTACTATTGATCTATTGTTTTTTTTCCAGAGAAAAAAACGGTAACCTTTTATTAAAAGAATTAATGAAAAGTTACACTAGCAGATGCAATGAAGCATTCCATAAGATGCCCAAATGGGCATGAGTGCAATAGCACCCCGCGCAACGTTAGAAGACTAACGTGCATGAAGAAAAGAAGAGGAGAAAGAGAAGAGAGTAAATAGAGAGAGAAAAGGGAAAAAACTGAAATCCGGCCATGAAAGAAATTCACGCTTCAAGTTTTTCTCCCCTTTTTCTTTTCAACCTTTTGCCATTCTCCTTGTGTTGGCTCGATCAAAGCAATGACTAACTGTGTTTCTGCATTTCGTGAGCCTGTTTCCTTGTCTGAGTCTGAAGTATCTGAGTGGTGATGCCGTTTGTTCCCTCCCATGTTATGTTCCTCGTTTGTCTTCTCTGCCTGATTTTGGTGAATCTTTGTATCCTTGTTTTCTGATGTAGCTTCTTCCTTATTCTCCTTTTCTTTGGATACCTCTGCATTTTTTGCTAAAGTGTCGTCCTCTTCTGCTTCTGATTCTTCATCATCTGAATTAGGGGGGGGGGAAATTGCCATCCTTTCCTCTGCTTTCCTTTCTGCTTCTTTTTTCTGTTTACTTTTTTTGCTTCTGGGCATGTGCTTTGAAGGTGTCCTGTCTGCCTGCAGAACCTGCATCTGAAAGCAGTGTTTTCATAGTATAGTGTTTGCAGCTAGTTTTGTTGTTTATAGATCAGTCTTATATTGTCTGGCAACCCTTTTCTGAGATCTACTTCAACACAAATACGGGCAAAGGTGTATAACCTTTCATCGATTCTCTCCAGATATGTTTTGATATATTTCCCTATGCTATTCCCAATTCCTTCCAAGACTTGTTCACTCCAGAAGTGGAGGGGAAGGTTGAATAAACGGACCCACACTGGCACTTTGGTTACAGTCATGGTGTTTGGATCGAAATCTAGAAACCATGGGGTCATGAATAGCCCCGATGTTCCCCAGAACCAAGGCCCATTGCTAATGATTGTTTCTCTGACTTCCGAGGATGCAAATCTGACTATGAAGAAACCCTTGGAGCATAGATGTATGTCACATTCCATGGTCCAAGTAGTGAAGATCCAATGGAATAGATCCATTGGTTTCGGCCAGAAACTGTTAAAACGACAGATTAGGGCCTGTGTTTCATAGGAATTTAGAAAAAACATCCAGCCCTGTAGAGTCAAGGTTTAGGGTTGGGGTTTGCCCTAACTGATCTACGATATATGGCCTAGGAGTATACTTGCCTTGATCTGGAGAAGATCCTGGATCTTTGTTGCCCTGGAGGATGTTTTTGTATGAGATCCCTCCTTTGGGTTGTTACTGAGGTGCAGCCTTTTTCCCCATCTCCCCTCCTGAGCTGCTTGTCTGACCCTGAGTGGGAGCTCCTCCCCTCAGTCTGAGGTTCAAAACAATGGTTTCTCCTGGCCTAATCCCATAGCTTCCCATGGTTCTGTTGTCTTGGAGGGACCATCTACCATTTACTAGGTGTTGGATCTGTCTAGGGTATCCAGTCAATACACAGAGTTGCTGCTTCAGCTGCAACACAGTACTTTCTGCATGCACCCATGCTAAAAAGGATTTCGACTCTGGTGTTTTAATGAAAATCTGAAAACATGTTTTGGTTACCTGATGATTGCCCTCAATCTGGGTTTCTGCTCTGCCTGTAGCTGTGAGATACGTCTTGTGGCTGCAGAGAGAGGACCGTGCATGTGTGCGATGGGGAAGATCTGCTACATGCAGACCCCAATCCTTGCAGCCAAGAGGCTTCAGCGTGGAAGAAGACCAAATGGGCGGCGAGCTGTCTTGCCAGGAAGTGGTAGATCGTGCCCACAGTTTTCCGAAAGAGGGTTGAGGAGCAGACTACCGGGTCTTTTTTCCATCCGCGTAGGCAAAAACTCTTGACCAGGGCATAATCTTCGAAAGGGTGATCGCAGCAGCCCAATACTGATTGGGGTTTGGCAGTTTGGCAGCAAGACCATCGACCAGGCTTGAAAACGTTCCAAGGCATCGCTGATCTTTGAGGGCAACGGCGGCGCAGGACCGATAGCTGGAGAGGGTTTGCTCTGTCGCCTAGGACCGATCAGTTGCAGAGGTAAACCAGGTCCAAGGATCGCTTGTTCTAGCTCGCAGGATCGTGCAGGGTTTTCCTGCAATCGCTGTCCCTTCGATTGAGATCCTTGTGTCGGCGGCGCTGAGGGTTGCAGGAAACCTAGCCATCTCGCTCCCTCCGATTTATTATTGTTTTATCTTTTTTCAACTGCTCTTTTGTTGTTTTCTTAATCAATTCTTTTTTCCTTGTTTCTCTCTATTGATCTATTGTTGATTGTCATGATAGAAATTATAGGTTTGAATGATTAATGCATATGATTGTAAATGTATTTTCATGTTGACATGGTTTCTTTGTCATAGTAGAAACTTTTGTGGCATAAATATGAATGCAAGACTCAAGTTTATGATTATGTGTTTATACATATATCATGAAATGTCTAACAATGTGTGTGGATGACAACACTTTGAAAGGATAATAAAATAAAGGAAATGTAGCAATGAGGACTAGAATGGTTGAATACAACTCCAATCAATCACAACATGGAAGTGATGGAGTCAGAGTTCATGGAGAAGAAAGATTAGTTGGCCAAGGGGAATGGAATCACTCCCCGGATTGGATGGACACCTTGCGAAGCCTAAGGATTGAGGTAATAAGCAATAAGGTCTACAATGAGTGGCTAGTAAGATCCCAAGAAAGGAAAGTGGAGATCAATGCAGCCACCCTACATAGTTTCTCTTATTGGCAGAGACAAAGGTATTCTGAGATGAGGGCTAGTCATAGATACTAGAAATACCTTCATGAATCAGGAGAAAACACCAATAAAGAAAATGGTGGCAGGTCCATAAAGAGACATAGGAAAGGAATTGAGGCCAATGTACCAGGGGATGTACCTACTATGAGCACCCCAAGGGGAGGAACTAGCACACATGTGTGTTATTCTAGTAAACCATCTATTTCTGTTGCCTGGAGACACCACCATTCTCAGCGTCACTGTTGTCATTCAAGAAGAAAGGAAAATCATCACATTCATGAGGAGTTTAGGAAATAAAATCCACCCACATTTGATGGTGATATGAAGAAAGAAGAAGATGAAAAGTCTTGGTTTCTCAGAATGAAGAAATGTTTCTGAATATATGAGTATTATGAAAATATGAAAGTTTGAGCCACCACCTACAACTGAAGAGGAAAATACGACATATGTTGGGAGGACATGAAGAACATTAGGGCCATTATTGAGAAATAAATGACCTGGCGGTAGTTTGATAAGCTCTTTAGAGAGAAATACTTGTTTAAATGCTACTATGATAGTAAGGCCAAAAATTTCTATGAACTCAAAATGGGTCAGTTAACTATTGATGAGTATGTCACCAAGTTTTTATAACTATTGCAGTATGTTCCATATATCAAGGATGACAAATCCAAAATCTAGAGATTCATTAGTGGGTTTCCTATGGCATTAAGAGACAAAATTGAGTTGTTGGAACCCCAAACTCTAAAAGAAGCTATCAAGAATTTAGCACACTGCTATGAGAAAGTGCAACACAAGCCTAACACCAAAGGTAATTGGAAGACCAAGGGTAGTGCTAGAGATAAGAAGAATTTTCCTGGGAAAAACTCAGAAGGGAAAGAGGGTAAGCATCCAACCCAGATAAGGAAATTTCAAAAGAAAGGCAATGTCGCTAGTAGATAAACTATACAACAACTGATGACAACACAACCCAAGATTGAAGGTTGTGATCTACTCAAGTGTTGGACTTGTGGTGAGATCCATGGAAGGAAAGACTTTCCACATCAGCAACATGTCAGACCAAATATTTGCAGTGCTTAGGAGGCTACCTAGGTGGTTGAAGTAGCTCACAGAATGCCAATAATTTACACAACAGTGGACAACCACTAAGAAGATCACCATGAAATTATCATTGAGATGGAAGGTAAGCTATTAAAGTGACTCATTTCTATTTTAATTGATCCTCATTCTAATTATAGTTATATTATCCCAAAACTCACTAATAAATGCAATCTAGTCAGAGAATTGCATGAGGAACCTTGGTTGGTTCAGTTGGAAACTAGAACAAAATGAAGGATCAACCATTGGGTAAGGTCATGTGTATTCGAGCTCAATGATATGCACACCATAACCCACTTGAATGTATTACCATTAGGTGTGTATGATATATTATTGGGCATGGACTGGTTGTACTTACATCAGACCAAAGTAGATTGCTATGAAAAATAAATTGAGTGCTTGGATGAGAAAGGAGCAAAAAGAGTGTTGTAGGGTAGGAAAAATCCCATTTCACTAAGGCTAATCATTGCTATGCAAGCCAAACACAACATCATTAAAGGTTGCACACTATTTGTAGTACAATTTTCTAAGGATGTGAGAGCTCACATAGAAATAGGAGATGAGGAAGTTGAATTACTACAAAGATACCATGTTTTACAACAGTATGCAAATGTCTTTCTAGTGGAGATTCCTAGATTTCCTCCTCACACAGAGATAGATTTTTCTATCGAGATGGTACTTGGAGTAGCTCCAATTTCCAAGGCACCAAACAAAATGAGTACCCCAGATTTGGTTGAGTTGAAGTTGCAACTAAAGGAAATTCTTGACAAAGGCTACATAAGTCTAAGTGTGTCCCCATGGGGAGTGCCTATATTATTCATGAAGAAGAAGGATGGAACCCTTAGACTATGCATTTATTAAAGGAAGTTAAACAGAGTGTCCATTAATAAAATTACCCATTTCCAGGAATCTATGACCTCCTTGATCAGTTAAGGGGAGCAACAGATTTCTCAAAGATTGACTTGAGGTCAAGATACCATTAGATGAGAATTAAGGAGGAGGACATTCATAAATTGCTTTCAGAACAAGATATGGGCACTATGAGTTTGTAGCGGTACCCTTTGGGCTTACCAATGCCCCTGCTACGTTCATGTGCCTGATGAATAGTGTGTTGCGTCCTTATTTAGACAAGTATGTCATTACATTTGCTAATGACATATTGGTGTACTAAAAGTTAGAAGAATAAAATGAAAAACATTTGGTCAAAATATTACCATTCTTAAGAGAGAATAAGATCTATGCAAATAATATAAAGTGTGATTTCTTCTAGTCACATATACATTATTTGGGTCATATCGTCTTTGAGGAAGGAATATTAGTTGACCCCGAAAATATCAAAGCCATAAGGGAGTGTCCAGCTCCAAGGAATGTGGATGAGGTTAGATCATTCATGGGATTGGTAGGATATTATTGGAGATTTATTCGGAATTTCTCTAAGGTAGGTCATCCCATTATAGCCTTGCAGAAAAAAGGGAAAATATTTGAGTGGACTGCACAATGTGCAGAGAGATTTGAGCAGTTAAAATTATTGCACACCAATGCACCAGTGTTGAGAATTGCGGATATTGACAAGGATTTTGTGGTATGTACAAATTCCTTTAAAGAAGGACTCGGTGGAGTATTAATGCAAGAAGGGAAAGTTGTATTTTATGAGTCAAGAAAGTTAACTGAGCATGAGGTGAATTATGTGACTCATGATTTAGAATTGGCTGTCATCATTCATGCCTTGAATATGTGGTGGCATTACCTCTTGGTAGTAAATTCACACTCATGACAGACCATAGTGGACTTAAGTATTTATTTGGACAATCAAAGTTGCATGCGAGGAAATAAAGATGGTTGGCCATGCTCACCGAATTCGAATTTGAATTCAAGTACATAAAAGGTAAATTAAACAAGTTCGTTTATGCTCTGGACAGAAGAATCCAAGTCAATCACTTGACAACTGTAATTTCATACACATCGGATTTGATAGGAAAAGTCAAAAGTATTGGACTTCAAGACAAGAAATATCAACAAGTGAAAGAAAACGTGTTGCAACGAGGTGAGGATGAGGAATATCACCTCACTGAGGATGACCTAATCATGTTCAAAGGTAGAATTTATGCCTAACAGTGATGAAATGAAAAGACTAATAATGAAATAAATTCCATGTTAATCCTTATTCAAGTCATTTAGGGTATCAAAAGACCATGTTGACGATGTTGGACCCGCCAATAGGTCAAGAGATCTCCCCAGTAAGAAGTCCCTATTAGACCTCAAACCATTTGGTGTAGGAGTCCCAGCAGTGGGTTGTATGGTATCGCCTTGATCGCGGTTTTTCACAGAGGCAAGTAAGATGTCCCTATTGGTAGCAAGGGTGTGACAGCTGCGATAGGTCAAGGAAGGTGCATGAACGATTCTAACACACAGAAAGTGGGGTGAATACGCCCCTTTGAAACCCATGATAGCACACGGCTTGGAAGGGAACACATGAGTGAATATGCATCACAAACTGGAAAGAAAGTTAGCTAGCAATCCAAAGTGATGGTTAAACCAATCAACACATTTCATTAAGATTCATACATAATTATACAGAATAGTCCATACATGCATGCGTAAGCAAATAGATACATATATCATTTAGAGTAAACAAGATAGCTGGAATACAATACAACATATGCATGAAACATGTTGGCTCTGTTATATTAAGAAGTGTAAGTTCTAGTCATACAATACATCCATGTCCAACCACTAGTTTCGACAACGGAACGTTACAGTCACAACTGCATGCTCCTCCAAAAATATATACCAACTCTACGCAGTGGAGAAGCCAAGGCTCATTACAATACTATCCAAGCTCTCTCTAATATACTCCTATTAGAAGATTGGTTGACCAAAAGCCTCTACAATGAGTTATGAGGGATTATTTATAGAAAAGGGTGGGGTGGCCCTTGGCATTCCCCTTTGTGACAGTTCACCTACTCTCACGACTCTTCATCTACTCTATGATTGTTACATCCAAATTTCGACACTTGAACTTCCACTTGACAAGACATTACATAAAATCTGCACATGTACCCATGTGACACAAATTGGCTTGAGAAAGCCATGCAAGACATCACTAACACTTAGACGGTTGTGGTGAGACAAACTCTTTGACATCCTTGTGATGTTTGATGGTGGCCAACTGATGCCAAGCTTGGTTGTCCGTGCACTCAATGGTGACATTTTGCTGAAGTGAACTCTTGCCTCTGTTGCATCCAGGTACACTCATATGGCTCCTCCATCCAAATCATCTCATAGCATGTGCATGGTTGTCCTAGGTGTGACCGGACCGGCAACATGTTGATGCATATTGTTTGCACTAGTCTCCAAGCATGTGTTGGTGGCCATGTGCATCAACTTGTCAAAATACACGTTCAGCTCCAATTGGAATTATTTCTTGTCTTTGCCTCAGTGAGCGTGTCAAATAAGTGGGGTTGCATGTGTGCACACAATGACATGCATGTTTTGAATTCCCTTGCATGCGATCAACATCGCCGCTCACCTTTTCTACTCCATGCCAGCTGCTGGGATGGATCCATAAATTTTACGGGCACAGTTTCATTTGTATGTGCATGTTGCGCCCCCTGTTGTACCTGTTCCTGTTGCAACTCATTCTCTTGTCTATGCAGCTCCTATTCTTCCTTGAGTTGCTGCTTCAGCACATGCAAATCCTTATCTGTTTCGTTCTCTTCCTTCGCATGATCTTCATGTCATGCCGTCACCTCATAGCCTCAATCTCCAAAGCTATTTTTGTCATGAGTGGATCTGCTTTGAACTTGCAACTTTTCTCTACCTCTATGATGTCAATAACCTTCCTCTTGCATTTGTTGCATACAGGTGTGTTTCCTTCTGCTACTGTTGATGGTGCTACTTGCTACGATGTCATTGCCATTGATCTTGATATCCTTGCCCAGTGATGCTTGGAGACATAGAAACACTCATGGAAAGAAATTTGCCAGTCAAAAACCAAAACAAACTTGAGGACTAACTTGCAACAGACCTGTGTGATTGAACGTGAAGGTTGCACGATTTCCATCTGGAGGTTGGGAGACTGACTGCCAAAAATGCGCAAGGCATAGCCCGAGCTGTTAGGAGGTTGAATGACTATTGGAACTATGCAATGCACAGTCCATCCTAGCTTGTTGAGGACTGAAATTGCGCAATGCAAAATTTCAGTCAGCAATGACATGCAACTAGCAAACTGCATTGCGCAGTTTCTAGGGCCAACAGGACACTGCCTCCAAGAATTGCGCAATGCAAGCTTGAAGGGTAGTGTTGGTCTAGGCTTGTGCAATTTATAGAGGGAAGGTAGAGCCTCTGCTTCCGAAAATGCGTAGTGTTAGCTGGGCAAGGCATGGTCCAGGCCAAGGCAGCCCTGTCCGGCCGACAGGAAACTAAAAACATGAGAAGTTTGAATGCATGGTGAGATGATTGCAAATAAGAGTGAATGATCATACATGCAAATAGCAAGTGTAGGATTCAGAAAATGGGAAAGCATGCATGTGTGTGAAGCGATTCACTGCAACGATGACTGTCCGTGCAAAAATAGTGTTATGCATGCGACAACAGTGAGATGCGAACAAAAATTGAAATGATGCTTCCACAAGCTAACATACATCAAAACGACATCAAGCTCTCACTAAAATCAAGCAGACATCACTCACACAAAGCGAAACATAAAAAGCGTCAGAAATGCAATGCAAGACATGAAAGGTGGGCTTACCCCAAAATAACTAAGCTAAATCTACCGACGAGTCCTAGATGCAATGTGGGATGTCATTGCTACAAGATGGATGTGAGGAATGAGCTCTGAAGTGTTCGGTTGAAGAGTTTTGACAAAATCAAGGTTGTCACGTGCATGCCACAAATCTAGGAAAAGTGACACTTGGCAGGAGGTTTCTAAAATGATCCTTGCATGTAATCTCTAGCTGTTACAAATAGATCCCTGAATCAAGGATGCCTTTGCATGATTCCTTGGGAGAAGCAGTCCATGCATGCAAATCAGTTTTTCTTGGTCCTGGAGGGAACCAGTCAACCTGAAGGCACATGCATCGGTCTGCGAGCCTGGGATGAAAATCTGCGCAGTTTCTAGGCTAAGCAGAGATGGTTGTCTAAGAGGGATTGCACAATTTCTAGGAGGAACAGGTGATTGTCTCCCAAGATTTCACAATTTATGGGCTAAGTAGTTTCCCTGGGTCAGACTGCGCAATTTTATCAAGGAAGCATGTCTGACAGTATTGCGCAATTTATGAGCCCAGCAGGCTACCTAGCTGGATTTGTGCAATTTCTGCTAGCTGCTGGGTTGGCTATCCGAGAGGGATTGTGCAATTTATGCGTTGAGCAGCTGTCCTAGGATGAATTGCACAATTTTTGGGAGGAAGATTGTCAGGAAGAATTGTGCAATTCTAGAGCTCAGTTGGGTGTCCAGCTGGGTTTGCGCAATTTCTGGAGGGTAGGTTGGTTCCCTCCAGAATTGTGCAATTCCTAGAGGGAGTTGCTCAACCAACAACTAAAAGTAAGTCTAGAAAGCAGCCTGTGAAGGGGTGGAACGAGCTTGCATGCACATGCTAACAAGACTCTATGAAACAACTGAAGTTGATGTGCTTGACAGTGCAAGACATGCTACTGAAGATGGTTGGTAGGGAGGCTCCAAAATGAAGCTAAGGCAAAATTTTGGAGGATGGTTGTAGCTGCTACAACAAACCTGTACAACATTTAAAAGTCCTACTATTGGCTAAATCTAAAAAAGGAATTAGTTGATATCATGTCAAGATGCATACAATTCCAGTAGGTAAAGGTCAAGTGCAAACACCCAGTAGGATTGTTGCAGCCTATCCCCATTCCAGAATGGAAATGGGAGGTAATTTCTATATATTTCATTACAAGATTTCCCAAAACGTCTGAGAAACATGATGCAGTCATGGTAGTGGTGGATTAACATAGCAAGGTAGCTTATTTTGTAGTAGTTAACTCTACTAACTCTACTAGTGACATTGCACAAATCTTCATGAAGGAGATTGCAAGGCTACACAACATCCCTAAGAAGATTGTGTCAAACAAAGATGCTAGATTCACTTCTAGGTTTTGGAAGGAACTATTTACAGGATTGGGAACAAAATTGGCATTTAGCATGACATATAATCCACAAACAATTGGAAAAGCAAAGAGTATTAACATAATCCTTAAGGACATATTAAGGATGTATGTCATGCATCAGCCCAAGCAGTGGGAAGAATATCTTCCACTTGTGGAATTTGCATACAACAATAGATACCAGGATTCCATAAAGATGATCCCATTTGAGGTGTTGTATGGCACGAGTTGCAATACTCCTATTAGCTAGAGTGACCTAGCTAACAGGGTCCATGTAGAACCTGATATGCTCAAGGATATGGAACAACAAGTAACCAGAATTTGAAGGTGGCATAGGATAGGCAGAAAAGCTATGCAGATCATCATAGGGTGCACAAAGAGTTCCAAGTTGGGGAACATGTTTACCTAAGAGTTAAACCCATGAAGATTTCCCTAAGAATTGGGACATGTGCCAAGTTGGAACCACGCTATTGCGGCCCATTTGAAATCCTTGAGCGGATTGGATCCATGGTGTTGTTGACAGTGCTAGACCCACCAACATGTCAAGGGGATCTCCCCGATAAGAAGTCCCAATTAGACCTCAGACCGTTTGGTGTAAAAGTCCCAGCAGTGGGTCGTAAGGTAATGCCTTGACCATGATATCACACAGAGGCAAGTCAGATAACTCTATCAGTAGCAAGGGTGTGATTGATGCAGTGAGTCAAGGAATGTGTATGAGAGGTTCCAACACTTCAAAGGGGGAAAGGAGGTGAAGGTAAGTTCCAGGTTGAAAGGGATCAGTCCCAACTCGGCTAGGAACACACAAAACAAAGGACATGCACAGCTTCCGGAAGAGCAATTGACACGGATGCGGCAGTCACAACATACAAGGTAAGATAACACAAACATCACTCATGGATCAGTTCGAGACAAGTGTGCCAGTTGATATAACAAGGTTCATGAGAAAGATTTGTCTGGTGTCCGGCAGAGCAGTCAACATGGACAGTGAAAACATTAACAATATATGCAACACATTAACAACAAGATTCATATAATTGCATACAAATTAGTTCATATACAAGTACGTAAGTTAAACAACATATATCATTAAGGAAACCGGAGCAGTCCGACTACAATAACAACATATGCATGAAAATGTGTTAGCTTTTATTATATAAAGAAGTTTAAGTCACAATCATACAATACACCATGTAAACCTGCTAGCCCCATCAGTGGAACGTTACAGCCACATCCACCTGCTCCTCCAAAGAGATGAACTAGCTCTATGCAGTGGAGAAACCAAGGCGCGTTACAATACTTTCCAAGTCTTCTTCAAGATAGTCTTAGTAGAAGCTTGGTTGACCAAAAGCCTATACAATGAGTTATGAGGGACTATTTATAGCAAAGGGTAGGGTGGCCCTTGACATTCCCATTTTTGAAAATTCAACTACCCTCATGACTCTTCACCTACTCTATGACTATTAAATCCAACTGTTTACACTTGACTTACACTTGACATTACAATGCACATGTACTCATGTGAGACAACGAGCAAGCCTTGCAAGACATCACTGACACTCGGTCTATTATGATGAGACCAAATCTTTGACATGATTGTGATGGTGAAGGTGGTGATATGATGCCAAGCTTGGTTGTCCATGATGATGTGCATGCACCTCATGGTGACATCTTGCCGAAGTGAACTCTTGCCTCTATTGCAACCAGTGCATTGATTCGGCCCCTTCATCCAACTTGTCTGCTAACATGCACATGGTATTCTTGGGTATGGTTGAACCGGTAACACAGTGATGCATAGTGTCCATGCTGATCTTCAAGTGTATGCTAGTGGTCATGCACATCAACTTTCCGAAGTACATGTTCAACCCCATTTGGACTTGCTTCTTATCTTCACTTTGGTGAGTGTGTTGAATGGGTTGGATTGCATGCGTGCACTCAATGACATGCATGTTGTTGGATCCTTTGCATGAAATCAACAACATTTCTAACCATGTTTGCTCTATGTTAGCTACTGGGATAGATCCTTAACTTGTACTGGTGCAGTTTCATCCGCGAGTGCATGTTGCACCCACTGTTGTTCCTGGCCCTACTGTAACTCATTAGATTGTATGTGCAGCTTCATGTTCTTCCTGAGTTGTTTCTTCAACACATGCAACACCTTCTTTGTTTCATCTTCTACCTTCGCATGATCTTCATGTCGTGCCATCACTTCATAGCCTGAGTCTCCAAAGTTTCTTTCATTATCAATGGATCTGCTTGATCTTGCAACCTTTTTCCGCCTCTATGTTGTCAACACCCTTTCTCTTGCATTCATTGTGTTTTCTCTGTTCGCTGCATTTGGTATGTTTCCTTCAGCTATTTTTCATGATGTTTCTCGTTGTGATGTTGCTACTTGATGTCCTTATCCATATATGACTTGATGTCTTCATGAGTAGGTAAGCGTGCTCTAAAAGGTGTCTTCGTCTCTACTCTCTTGGAAACCATTGTACCTGTATTACTGAGAGGCAGATGAACACCTGTGATACCTGGAGACATGGAAACACTCATAGCAAGCAATTTGTCAGTTGAAAACCAACATGAACATGAGAACTGACCTGCAAGATACCTGGGTGAATGATCATGAAGGTTGCGCAATTTCGGTCGAGAGGTCGGGAGACCGACTACCAAGACTGCACAAGGCATAGTCCAGGCTACTAGGAGACTGATTGACTACTGGAACTGTGAAATGTACAATCCAGTTGGGCAGTTGGCTATTGGGATTGTGCAATGTGTGATTCTAGTTAGGAAAGATTGTTGGCCTAGGACAGATTTGCGCAAATTTTTGGGCCAAGTAGCCACTGAGCTCCAGAAATGCGCAATTCAGTTTAGGAGGCCAGTTCTGGGCCAGAATACACAAATCTGGAGAGGAAGGTGAGCCTTCCTTCTCCAGATTGTGCAATGTAGCCTTGGTGAAGGCAAAGGCCAAGCCAAGGTTGGCCTGACTCGTCGATGGGAAACTAAAAGAAAGTAAGTCAATGAAATGCATGGCAAAACTAAGTGATAGAAGAAGTGATAAACATTGCATGCAAAACATGAATGGAATATTGACCAAATAGATCAACATGCATGTGGGTGAGGTCATTCGCTGGTTGGGCGAAAGTCTGTGCAAAACAGTTTCAAGCATGCGACAGCAGTGAGATAGCAAAGAAAATCGAAACAAAGCTAGGACAAGCTAGAATATATGTAAATGACAGCAGGCATTCAAAGAAATCAAGAAAAAAACACTCACACAAGTGAATACACAAAAAACGACAGAAATGTTGAAAAAGACAAGTTGAGGCCACTTACCCGTGAATAGCTGAGCTGGATGCATCGAAGATTCTTGGATGTGTTGTGGGATGTCAGAGCTCCAAGATCGATGTGAATGAATGAGCTCTGATGCGTCGAATAGATAAGTTTGGTCTCAAGACATGCATGCCACAAATCTAGGAAAAAGCAACACTTGGAGGGAAACTTCTAAAACTTTGCATGTAACTCTCGACTGCTAAAAATAGTTCCCTGAATCACAGGATACCTTTGCATGTTGCCTCTTGCTATTCTAGGAAGATCAAGTCATGCATGCATGCAAGTCAAGTTTCCTCAGTCCCGAGTGGAACTGGTCAACTGTACTATCTGTGTATGCCAGTGCTCCACTGCTTCGGAAAAATGCGCATTCCTGACTGTAAGATGGGCTAACTACCCAAGGGGATTGCGCAATTTCTGGGCCCAGTAGCTGACTGCTGCCCAGATTTGCACAAATCTTGGGTGAACTGCCTGTTGATGGGAAAAATTGCGCAATTCCTGCTGGGAGGGTTGGTTGGCAGGATTGCGCAATGCAGGAGACCAGCAAGCTGTTAGAGAGGATTGCGCAATTCCTGGAGGGAAAGGCTAGTTTCCCTCCAAGAACACACAATTTTCAAGGGGAAGTTGTTCAACCTGCAGCTGGACCAAGTCCAGATAAGTAGCCTGCAAGGGGAATGGATTGACTATGTTTGACAGGTTGCCTTTGTGCGAGGAAAGAACTGAAGCTTGAGTACTTGATGAAGCAATACAAAGTGTTGTATAAGGTTGGTAGGGAGGCTCCAAAACAGGCTAAGGCAAAATTTTGGAGGGTGGTTGTAGCCGCTACAATAGGTGTATAAACTGGATTTACCTCTGTCAATTAGATTTCATGATGTTTTCCATGTTTCTTTACTTAAAATATATGTACTTAACTCTAATAATGTGTTTGATTGGTCTATGCTACAGGTGGAACTGGAAGGATATTTCTAGCCAAAACCAATGTGCTTTCTAGACCAGAGGAGTCTCATGGTTTGGAATCAAGCCATAAAACAATTCAAGGTGCAGTGGAAGCACTTTGGGCTAGAGGAGGCCACGTGGGAAATGGTTGATTCCATGAAAGTAAAATTCCCCTTTTTGTTTGTTTATTGAATCAAGTGACATGTATATGATTGTAAATATTGTATAGAGTTGTGTATATAAATCTCATGAAACAATATGTGCTACATTTATAAAAATTGATATTTCTTGTGGGTGAAAGAATATAGAGGGCGATGTTCCCACAAGGGGGAGGGGATTGTGACAACCCCACCCATGGTTCCCTTATAAAATTCATTTTAAATATGCTATAAATATATGAAATAAGAAGAAAAAATGGAATCTGAGTTAAGGGACACAAATTCCAGAGTCGGGGAAGGGATGGTTTGTTTGGGATGTTATGGTTTCTTATGCAAAGAGAGAAACCTAAATTGCTTAAACAACCATTAAAGGCTTCTAGTGCATGAATTTAATGAACCAACTCTCAAAATTGAATGAGTTGCATCAAAAAGTACACAACCCATGTTGCTTGAGAAGTAGTAACAAGAAAAAAAGGACAAAAGGTCCAACAAGGAAGACTGTGAATTCCAAGGTAGAAAGCACAAGGATGAAGTAATATAGGAGATAAGGAAAGAACACGAGAGAGGATAAGAGAACTCATGCATGCTAGATTCACACAAAGAAGGCAATGAATTAGGCATTCAGAGAGGGTAATCAATAGACAACACAGAAGAGAAGAGAAGAGAAGGGGATTGCTTCTCGGGTTCCCTGGAGGTTGTGGGTTGAGTTGCCAATCTTTAGAGCCCTATAACAACTTGGGGTCTATGGAGGCTATGGGTTGAGATAGGATCCCAGGAGCCCTGTAACATCTTGGATCCCTGGAGGCTGTGGGTTGAGATAGAGGTCTATAGAGCACTACAACAACTTGGGTCCCTAGAGGCTATGGGTTGGGATGGAATCTCTGGAACCCTATAACAACTTGGGTCCTCTAGAGGCTATGAGTTGAGATAGTAGAATCTGGAGCCCTGTAACAACTTGGGAAGATGCCATCTTGAAGCAACACCAAAAGAAGACCTAATTGAAGAGTGTGGCTATAGTGGATTTTGGACTCCTTAGAAGGGATTGAATCATTGAGTGTGCACTCAGGATGAGGTAGAGCACCTATGGACCCTCTATGTTGATAAATAAGTAGCATCCAACTGGTGGGATTGAGGAAGGAGGTCCTCTGGAGTCCCTATTGTTTTTTTGGCAGTTGGTGTTCAATCGCTTAAGTAAGCATCCCCCTCAGACTACGGAATCTGGCTCAGGGGTGACAACAACAAGTAAAAGTGGTTGCAGCTCTCTATGGTTAGGTGGAGAGTCCTTGTCGCAGAATCAGTTGCCCTGCAAATTCAAAGATAAGTATCTACTCATACTTGTTTATCTATTGATTAATCATGATGCATTCTGATTGTAATGGTTCTGGACTTGGGTTTGCATTGGTGATGATTATTTCTTAAACATGTGGTTACATTCATGTGGAAATATGGCAATGATTGGTATGTTAGGCATAGTGGTGCATGCGTCGGTTATTGAAATGATTTCCATTAATAAATAAATCAACTAAGCACGAGCTTCTGATCAAGAAGCAGAGTATTGTGTAAACAATGTGCTAGTGTTAATCACAAAGCATCTAATGCACTAAAAGTGTAATAAACCACATGATAATAAATACTAAGTTGTAACTCTAAGTTGAACGTCATTATGAATGATATGCTTAACTTTACTTAAAACAATACATGATTAAATACAGAAAAGTATTAGGTCATGTTAGGTTACATTTAGACTGCCTATATGGGAAGGGTCTGAGTGTTCTTTTCCACTCTTAATGTCTCGGCTTCTAGCTTGTGCTATTGTACAAAGAATGTCGTGTGGGCGTGGAAGGATACATTTCTTCTTCCAAGTGTGAGGATAGCTTAAGGCCCTTGCAAGAAGTCTCATCCTTGCATCCTCAGTAGTTTGGGCATCTATCGCTAGCATCCTCGCATTGCCGATCAAGAACTGAAAGATCCTGCACAACTCCATAGAGTTGCTTGCAGCTTTGAGAAGGGTCCTAGAACTAACAACATGTGGTAGGAGAGGTGGAACCCCTTCAGGAGTTCAGGTCAAACCCATGGGGAATAATGGCCATTAGAGTGCCTAAGTCACCATACCTAGAATTCCCTATCTGATTTCGGGGAAGGCAGGAGGCATCATAACACATTAAGGAAGATAGCCCCCAAGCTCAGGAGGGGTAGCACTTCGGAACTTGTAAAATACACATTGTTGTTGGTACCAAGTATTTATGTTGATCTGGGGATCTGTAGAACCTCTGAGGAAAATCCATGACCAAGGAAACCATCTCAATATGATCAACGTAGAGCTGAGACTTATTTCCACGACGACCATAAAGGCCTTCCTCTAATGCATTACAGATGGAGAGGAAGGGATCACTTAGTCAATTGATGATATAGGCAAATAGCCACTTCGATGTGGCACAAAGAGGAGTGCTCTAACCTTATAACCCAAATTTCCTAAACCATATCCTACCTCAAAGAGGTAAACCCTATGCGTGGTGGCGCTAGATTAGTTGTTGATATTTCACAATGTGGTGGTTGGTTAGAATTGGACGCCTTGCCAAGTTAGGTGATTAGGCTTAGGTGGGAGGCCAGAATTTAGGACTACTGCAAAAGAGTACTATTGTGGAAAAGAGAGCCAACCCAGACTAGGCCAATGGACGGGGAACATGACCCTTGGGAGTTCGAGTGCCAAACCAAGTCGGAGGTCGAGTGTTGGGTTGTGGTGAGAAGGTTTATTGTGCACGATTGTAAGGCCGAATCTGATAAGGTCAGAGATCGGGGGTCAGATCGAGAGAAGAAAGAGTATGTTGGGAAAGTTAGACTAGCCCTAATTGAACCACACACCCGACAAACATGTGGGGCTCTATGGCGGACTTCCACGTGGTATATGGGAAATGTGGTTGTGAAACTTAGTCTGTCCTCTGAGATGCAAGATCTTCCAATTTGGAGGTTTATTTCGAGGCAAGGTTTCATATCCCTAGGTTCTTCTCAGTGAGACAGGCGTAATGGTGAAGGTCACTCTGAGTCTAAGGTAAGTTGTACAAAAGAAAAAGAAAAAAAATAAAAAATTATAGGTCTCATTCCCACAGTTGTACCTTGGGAGCTAAACTTGCCTAATGGCTAGCCCCTTGCTATGGGTTATTGGGATTGGGTATGTCATATTATGTGAATGATAAATGTTCATGTGAATAGTTATATATTTATGAATCACAATGAATCCATTGGCTCGCACATCATGACTCTAGATATTGGCAAAATGGACTTTATTGCTTGATTAATTAATTCCTACTTGTACAAATTTTTGGCTCTCCATGTAGAGAGAAAATAAAAATAAAAGACAAGATGGTCAAAATGAAAAGACAAACAAAACTTAAACCAAAATATGCACCCTATTTATTATTATATATTATCTCTCTATTCTAGTTAATTACGGGCTAGATGGTACATATAGTATTAAATATGAATATGGGCTAGATGGTACATCAAAACACTAGGTACATAGAAACAACTTGAATTTTGATTGATTTTCTTCATGGTGACTTTATAATTCTTCACATCAAGTTCTATAGACTTCAAACTTGCTAATGCTCAATTGGAAATCCTTGGAATAATGGCATCAAAATTATGTGTAAATGTGATGAATATTTCATAACAATATTTTTTTAATAAAAATCTCCATCACAATGCTAATACGATATTCACTATTTATGAAGACAATGCTATATTGATGAAACACAACACCAAAATGTAAAAGTGATGTAAAAATTACATAAGAGATGCATTAAGACATGAAAATGACATAAAAATGATGCATGCACAATGTAATACAATCCCAGAATGACACAAAGCATAAAAACAAAAAACAAAAAATCTAATTGTGAGTGCCATATATAAAACACTACTACAAGAAAAACATGATGCAAAAGCACAATGCATGCTAGAAAAATAAAACCCAACCACATGTCTGAGGCGGCTAAAGTGACACATATCAATCTCGCTCTAGCCCTATATTGTAGTAGATTGGGTGCTCCTGCATTCATAAAAAGGAAATGACTACACAGTTACCATTAAATTGGATATTTTTAAATTTTTTTTCAATGCCATTTTATAATAACTCAAAACTCAATCAATTGTATTTACCAAAAGAAAGGAAACATTATATAAAAATATTTCCTTTTCGGTTGTTGTTTTCAATCTTTGACCCCTATAGACTCAAATCTAGTCTTTCATATTCAATTTTTAATTTGTAGTTTGAATTCCAAGTAACTAATTATGACTATCACCAATTAAAGCTATGTATAGACATAATTTTTATACATTTTTTAAAGATAATATTTATATTTCTCCACCACCTGAGTATGGATCCACAACTATTACATTTTCTCAAGATAAGCCTTGTGCTTCTCTGTAACACCCTCCTCCCACATCTACCCAAGTAACTGACAAACTGGGGTAAACATGCGACGAAATGCCACTATGATATGATTCGACCTCCTAAGTCATGTTAAGGAAGTGGAACTGACGGAAACACACCATACAAACCTTCAACATTAGCATTAGGACCCTCACGAACCATCCCAAACTTTCTGCCAACCAGCCCCTGGGTCCCAATGAGATTTTGGACCACTTGACCCCCGGACACTCCCATGCTATAGGCCTGCCAACGTCCAGGAGGCTCTGGGCATTCTCATGACAAGGCATGCCAGTGTCCAGGGGCTATTTTTCTTAGTGTTGTACCAGCGTCCCTGAGAGTTGAGCCACTTTTTTCAAGCCCAGAGCCCGGGTCACTTCCAAGAATTGAATGACACCTTCATAACAGTAAAGATAATAAGGAAATGGAAATACAAATGCAGTTACTTGAATAAGACCTTAACTGGAACCCTACTAGCAATGACATGCATTTCATCAAACATATCACGAATATGTAATCTACAATATAAATAACATATATGAGCATCGGGGTCTCATACTTAGTTGAGAATCACTAAGAGGCATTGATGCATCAACGCATTAGCTTCCATTTCATCCATTAGATCATAGATACATCGTTCATTCGTTTACAAGTAAAAACATGATGAGATCCATACATAGCTATTGTCATAAAACATATACATAACCAACATAATAACAATAGAAATAAGAAGGAAATTACAGCCATATAACCCACATATAAACCAATATAATACTTATAGAAATACAAGGAGAAATAACCTCATATTGATGATGAAAAATCCAAACCCGAGATGGGACTTCCACTTTCCAACCGACCATAGAATGGTTGAGCCAAATCTCTCTTCGTCCATTCACCCTCATCTCATATTCCAAGCATGAATGTGGGATCTCATAGAACACATCAATCCAGAACCATCCAAGGCTCCCAAAGGCCAACCACCTCAATCCATCAAATAGTGATTCCACCTCACAGTCAGACATCACAAAACCATCATCAGATTGGTCTCTATCCAAACCTTCGAGGGCTCCATAGCATTTGTTCCAACCAAGACTCCAGGACTAGTAACTCAACCCATAGCTTATACTAGGCTCCAAAGTGTTTGTCCAACCAAGACTCCAAGACTAGTAACTCAACCCAAGCTGATACAAGGCTCCAAAGTGTTTGTCCAACCAAGGCTCCAGGAACTAGTAACTCAACCCAAGCTGATACAAGGCTCCAAAGTGTTTGTCCAACCAAGGCTCCAGGAACTAGTAACTCAACCCAAGCTAAGGAAACATGAGAACCAACCCAAAACAAAACAAGGAAATAAATCCACAATCACCATGGCTATCCAGGAAATGACAAGGCTAGGAAAATCCACTGTCAATCCCGCCCATCCTCCATGTCAATGACAGATCATGACTAACAAACCACTTGCATGCCAAAATTAGTGAGGAAAACATACATGCAACTTGTTACTTGCAAGAAAAACGCATTGTAATTGTTGATCCCCATGTCCTCTTGTGCTTTCCTACTCTTCCTTTTCCTTCTTGCTCCAAAAATCCAAGTATGACACACTCTTGAAGAGTGCTCCAAGAAATTCTAAGTATCCAAGAATGAGAGAGAGAGAGAGAGAATAATGAGAGAGCTCCAAAACTGAACTGACAAAACTCTGTGTATTGATCTTCATAAACCTTTTTATGAATGACACATTTATTTTGTTCATTTTCCATTATTTTCCTTCAATTTCCTCCTCACATGAAATTTATGACCTTTCACCTTCCTTTTCTCCTAATTTTCCATTATTTTCATAAATAAATGTGCCAAAATGCCATTTTGTCTTTCCAATGCCTTAGCCATTGCCTTTGCCAATTTCCTTAGCTGTTAAACCAAATGAACACCCACACTATGATGTCTTTCTCAACATTCAGCTTGGAATAAGTGTCTCATTAACTATGGTTATTATTTTCCATTATTAACTTTTATTACATGGAATTTTCACCATGGTTGTTACATTCTCCACAATTAGATAACCCCAATTTCTACTATTTTTCACTTTTTTATTATTATTTTGATCTAACTATGGATCTATTTAGGGATTTTTATAAATTTTATTACTACTAATTTCTTTATTGAGTTCATTTAATCCATTGGGTTTGGATCCTTATCTTGATTTGAAGAATCTCTTATTCATGCCTCCTTTTTCCCTTTATAGAGGATTTTCTTGTAATGAAACCAATGGGAGGAGAATTGATGTTGGATTCTTAATTGTCACAATATAAATTTGTTGAACTCCTCTAGATATTGAACAAAACCATTTATTGGCACTATAGGGGTAGATATTATGGTCTTGATTAGATTCTCTCAAAGGTTATCCATTATTGAATCTTTCCACCAAGAAGACTTTTTGGTTTTCTCATTGGAGTCTACAAAATTCTCCTTTAGATATAAGGATGCCAAATGTTGGAAGAGAAGCACAAGACTATCTAGGATCCAGTTTATATACTCAATCAAAACTTTATACAAAATAGAAGTGATTTGAGAAGTATTAACTTAGTTGTATTAGAGGATTGCCTCAACAAACTACAAATTTCTTTTTTTGTTTTTTAGAAATATGATGGAATTTTGTTGAGCATTGGTTTCATTAAGGTTAATGAGCTCGAGGAATTTTGTGTTTGTGAATTTCAAACTATCTAGGATAATCAAGGACAAGCAAGAACTATTGACACCTTAGACAATTATATCTAGTCATCTTTTGATGGAAATATCACTCGTGTACTATTGGTTACTCATGAGTCTCTTCTTGCAATTTTGAGGAGCACAATAGAGGGATTGATTACAATTTACTTCATGAAATGGTTTATAAATGTGGTAGATTTAGAAATAATGGTTACGAATTATTAATCCTACTATATTTGAGGTGAAGACATTAATGGAGGTGCATGAATATATTTTTTTCTTCGTCATTGAATGCAAGTTCCCCTACTCTTCTAGCCAATTTTGATTTGTTGGAACCATATATTGCACCATATATTGATTCGTTTATCGATGCTATGGAAAAACTTTAATTTATTACTTCTAAATATTCTTTTTTGTTAGTTGGAACCACATTCTACACCTTTTGTTTAGTTAGATCGAGATTGTTTGTTATCCATGTCTCAATCATATTGGCTTCCTAATGATACTGAGAGGATTCATTATCACTCTCCATCAAAGTATTAGCATTATGATTGCCATACCCATTGGTAACTTAATATCCCTTCCTATGGATGGATAGAAATTATTGGATTAGTACCCACTATGATGAATTATTGTGATTGGGTTATTGATTGGTCATGGTGACATTCGAGAACTCGTTTGAGGAACTCATGTTCATGGGTTTACACATTACTCAATGTTAATTTTGATTGATTGGTGATAGTAATTGCCTCTTATATATAAATCTTGATAGCAATGTTTTTGTTGATTCTTTTCATTTGTGCACATGGGAAGACCATGTGGTGTTTGGAGCACTAGTTTATCCTTTTGACCCTCTTGTTCAAAAATCATGTGGTTAGGTCTCTTTGTTTCCTTGTTTGAGGTGTTCTTATTTACTTTTGGCATTTAGCTTCATTGTATCTTTGTAAGACCACTCTCAAATTCATCAACACTATTTACCCTCTCCTATGTTGTTTGTTTAATAGATTGTTAATATATGTTTTAACCTTGTATAGATAATACTTGTGAACAAATTCTAAAAAATAGAAAAGATATAACGACAATCACAAAAAATATACATGGAGATTTTTCTGCTGGAACTCAAAATGAGAAAAACTAAATTGATTTTTTATTATTATTTCAATACAATGTTACAATGCATTATATACATGTCGTGACAATCATAAAACCCTAATCCGTTAACCCAAAATTGGAATATAACCATAGTTCCTTTTACGGAATCTACAAAACTATGAGAAAAACCACCATACACTCGAAAATCACTAATAACAAAAACTGTTGAAAATGAACACAAAAATCACCCAATTTTTTATTTTATTTTTAAAATATTTCCCAAACCCATACAAAGGTGCTACCACCTCCTACAACCCACCAAAACACAATGTATCACTGACAGAAATATTATTGCAATTCAACTCCCATCATAAATCACTTATGTCGACGCTTATTTATGGAAACCTCTGCTTGTTTCATCAATTTCAAAGAAGTTCATGTGAAGAGTTTGGGTTTCTTAGATGCTAATTATAAAATATGGTTATATCATAAACATATTAGTGCCTCGTGATGATCGAGATTGTCAACTTCGCTGGTCATTATTTTCCTTATCAAATTAAACATTACGACCAGATAATTATTAAGTTTGTTTAGCCCCTTTTTGCTTCTATCTTTTTCTAATCAAATATATATTAGAGAAAGATTGTGACATCTTACTCAAATAAATTGTTTGTTCAAATAACATCATAGTGGAATATCGATGAATAATTTTTACTCAAAATAACCTTACTATTTAACCCAAAAAATTATGTATCTCATTGTATCCTAATTATATATAATAAAATTTTAGTTTTTTCACTCTTAGATTTTCTACATGACTGTAATAAATGGAATATACCATGTATTTTAATTTTAAGTCTGTGGAAAAGAATTAAATTTTTTGAGGGGTAAATTTTTTTTAGAATTATATTTTTGAGGTGTAAATTTTTTTAGAGTGAAAAATATTTGGATTTCTATGCTTGGTACATGAAAAATTAAGATAAATTTAAATTAGTTAATTAATATCTTATGATTTTGAAAAAATACTATATAAAATAAAAATAAATGTTTTTCGTTACTAATATTGAATTTCAAAACTATAATGTATTTTAATTTTACTTAATCAATTTTTTAAAACTAGTTTTACACTTTATAAAATTAATCAATTTAAATTATATTTTTATCGAGTCAAATCCATAACCTCACCATTTTGAACCATGCTCCAATGAAAAAGACGATTCTCACTATTTCATAAGATCGGTTCCTTGGCATTGTCTTTTTAGTAAGGGCACTGTTAGAAGGTTGGGTCAGGTCATCATTAATTTGAATAACAAACTGATTGTATTGCAAAAGGCAAAAAATAGAGAAGCTAATGGTCCTATAAACTATATCTAGTCTCATGGACATAAAAATTTCATCCATTCATCCATTACAACAAGATACACCATACAGTAAAGTAATCGGATTTAGTAAAATCAATTTTGAAACCATTATATAAAATTATTATGTAGTAGATTCACATTTTTCTAAAACGTTGCTTAGGCATTCGAAATTTTGAAGCAGGGAATTCTATGTATCTCTGCACCTCTATCGCCTTTAAGATGTGCTCCACTTCCAATGCTGCCATGCACCCTACACAACACATGGGAAGTCAAAATATCACATAAATCTATGATGAAAAAAACACATATATAGGCGAAGACAAGACGCAAATATCTCCACTAGAGAGCAAAACCTGACCCTGCGGCGAAATTGAAATGAAGAAAATCCCCAAAAACAACATAACAGATAACAAACACTTGATCACATTACAAGTATAAACATACCTGTGCCAGCAACAGTGAGGCTTGGTGCCATTTCTTGTCCTGAACATCTCCGATGGTGAAATCCCCCCGAAGTACTAGTTTGGGTGGTTCTAGGCTTTGTCATGATTTAACCATCTAAGTCCAAGTCCAAGTGCCCCTCTAGAAGGTGGTCAGTTGGTCGATTCACAATTTAACCATCTAAGTCCAAGTCCAAGTGCCCCTCTAGAAGGTGGTCAGTTGGTCGATTCACAATTTAACCATCTAAGTCCAAGTCCAAGTGCCCCTCTAGAAGGTGGTCAGTTGGCCGGTTCATGTTTGATGTCTAAGTTGAACTCCAATTGCCCCTCCAGAAGGTGGTCAGTTGACTCGTTCATCTTTGATGGCAAAGAACAACCCTGACCAGGGATAGAATTTGATGGGAAAATTATGAGGTGATTTGTTGTCCAATATAGTTTAAAAATTTACAAAATCGTCAAGATTTTTATTAAAATTGCCAAACAAATAAGGAAGTTGTGAAAACCATCCAATTGAATGAGTAATCTGTTTTGAAATTCCAATCCTAACCCAAACGCTTCCAATAGTAACACCTCAAGGTAATTGTGTGCCTCAGACACTTCCAATAGTGACACCTCGGAGTAATTGTGAAAACCATCAAATTGAATGAGTAATCTGTTTTGAAATTCTAATCCTAACCCAAACACTTCCAATAGTGACACCTCAAGGTAATTGTGTGTGGGAGATGGACTCGATGCAATTGCCAATTGCCAATGCATTAGGGGAAAATTCATCAAAATATATTATTATATATACATACAGTTGCAAGGGGAAAATTCATCCAAAATATATTATTATATATACATACAGTTGCAAATATTTTTATTGCTTGAGGTGGAATTTGAATAGCGAGACTGGTAGTCTAAGAATTAGCTTCTATAAATTACAATATTTACCCCGAACATATCTTATTGTAGAATGGACTATTTTGCTAAATAAAATTTGCTTATATATAAATAAATGTTATAAATAATAATGAGGAACTTATTAGACTTGGAATAATCTCAAATTCTGCGAAATTGGTGGGTGTGAAGCCACGTCACATGAATCTAATTTTTTAAATTTATTAAAAGTAATGGATCATTTTGATTAATAAAAATTGCTTATATATAAATAAATGTTATAAATAATAATAGTGAGGAACTTATCATGGAGGAATTTATTAGAATTGGAATATCTCAAATCCTTAAGAAATGGGTGGGCGAGGAGCCACGTGGCACTAAACTAATTTTTTAAATTTATTAAAAGTTAATGCAACTTAACAAAGATAAGCATTTCATATCAACATTTCACCATGCCACTCATGAAGGCATAAGTTTACATACATAAATAAGTGCATATGTATATATGCTTATTCAGAAAGAAGCATACATATATCCATTTGCATCTATGAGCTAAATAACACATGAGATCTGAACACCAATCAATATACAAAGATACAAAATTGATAAACTTTTTACAATCATATTACATTTTTAAATTACTAAGAAATAAGAAATAAATACTATAATTTGACATTGAAAATAAAATATAAATAAGTAGGCTCATGCAACAAATCAATTACCGAAGTCATAAAAACTTCTACAAGAAAAGAGTTCTTATTTTATTAAAATATAATGAATTATCTTCATCTTGGAACTAAGGTACAAAGGTTTTACATAGGTTGGTTCCCACACTTGTGGTCCAATATTGATTTATATATCATAAATAAAAATTCAATATATTCATTTTCGGGATGTGGTTATGGAGCTTCATGTTCAAAATCCATGATACTTATGATGTAGTGGGGAACAAACACCTTAAATTAAATTTGAATTAAACAAGCCATTTTCAACATGATGTTTTACACTATTCTTGATGCTAGCATATTAATAAACATGATAAGATTTACATTGAATTATGTATTTTTAAATATTTCCTTTAGGTGTTTAAGTGATTTTTTTAGGTAGAATGATATAAAATGTTTGATTGAAAAAATAAATGGGCTTAGTTTTGATTTTGTTTCAACCAATTTACAGCTAGATCATAACATAATCAATTTTTTATACAATAGAAAACATCTAAATTTTTGGTCAAGTTGGTATAGAAATTTCGGCTTTGGGGATTCTTAAGATAACTACCACACAAAATTGTTTTAACTAATTATGATAAAATACCACTTTAAATCGTGTTCAACCTGAGAGGTGATTGGGTATTTGTTTGTTTAGAAATGGTCATCCTTGACATAAAGACTTCTTAACCACTGTTAACTTACATGGTCACTTCTTATAGTGGGACCCACAAGAGTTGTGCAAAGACAACTGTAATTACTTCTTACTTTTGGAAATATGAGAAAGAAAGAGAGAAAAAATCAACATCCACAAGGCTAAAGATAACCTATGGGACCTCTTTTAGAGTGCAAAACTTGAAAAAAGAAATATGCACTTCGGGATTTAATCCTCTTCAAAATGGATACTGTATTTTTGAATGCATAAATGGATACAATGTCTTGAAAGTTTATTTGGACACTTGGATTGTGTAAACTATAGCACATAAATTTGCAATTCCAACAAATCTTTGCTAGACAAAATTTAAATTTAAAAGTGGAATTAATGGCTCCATATTAATTTAAAATTTTGAAAAGGAGATAGTTAAAATTCTAAACAAACCCCCTTATTTATGTTGATTACAGAATATCATGGAATCTGAAGGTCTTTCCAGTGAAAGATGCTCTTTATTTAATCTCATTATCAACCCACACTAAATTTAGGCATTTCCTCTGTGTAATTACATTTTTTTGTACTCCAGTGCCCAAGGGGACCTATGGTAATGTGTCTCCTCATTACCTTGCACGTTATAGCTTGGATATAATATGTATATAAGATTTTGACATAGTGGTATGATTGGAAAAAAATATATTTAACCAAGTGGTTCAAACAACTTATGTGAAACAGACATCAGCACAAATGTGAGACTATACATTTCATCCCCTCCACCCTTTAGATTGTTATCTTTCTTTTCCTACAACATTTTTATAATAACATCAAAAACATGTTCAATTCTTTCCGTATATCTTTACACCTTTAAAAATAATTACATATAATAACTTATATTTCTATAAAAATATATATGATATAAATAACAACAACAAACACAATGGAATCAAAGCTCCTAACAACTAATACAAAAACCACATTCTTTTACCAATGAAACTGACTACGAAATGCGCCACATGTGCACAAATATAAGATATAATACGTAAACATATCTACCATTAACATAGCAATCGAAAGAAGAGCCTAACATATTTTTCCCCACCACGGTTTCCTGGGCAGTTTTCGTTATGTTCATAACGGTTTCACCCATGACTTCCAAACACCTTTACCACCTTCCATGATCACAACAGAAGCTTTTATATTCCCTTCCCCGAGCTCTTCCTTGACATGCATGGACTTAGTCATTTTCTCCTGATCCTCTCCCCAAAGTTTCTTGGCTCGTTCAGCAGCTTTGACCATTTTTTGCTCCCAAAATTTCTTGGCTCGTTCAGTAGCTTTGGCCATTTTTTTTGGGCTAAAAAACAATATTTAATGTTTTTAATGTATTTAAGTTGACTGAATCAAAATATTTAGATAACATAATATTATAATAAGCTTAACCATTTTTTGTTCCCAAAATTTCTTGGCTAGTTCAGTAGCTTTGGCCATTTTTTACTCAAAAAACAATATTTAATGTTTTTAATATTTTTAAATTGACTGAATCAAAATATTTAGATAACATAATATTATAATAATTTTTCATCCGCCATAGCCTCCCAAAACTCTTTGGCTAGCTAAATACTCACGGAAAAATAATATTTAAAATTTCATGACTGAATCAAAATATTTAGATAACATAATATTATAAAATTATAATAATTTGTATATATGGACTCCAAAACACCTCTCTCTGCAATAAATAATAAATGTGGGTTATGTGGTTCTCCTTGGTTCCTCCGCTCACCCAGCAAGTGTCGAAAGCGATCGGTAGCATCCTGCCTGTAATAGGGAAACTTTCTTCGTCAAAAGGCATAGTTCAGTAAAGAGAAAATCCACTTATGTTCCCGAATAAGGATTTTTGTTGTTTCCCCTCAAAAAGCATTTTGATTTAGAAAAAACAGTGAATGGGAAAGTTTTCAAAATGTCTGACCAAGCAAACCTTTCGTCCCGCCTTAAACAAACTAAACCGACCTAGCACCGTGGCCCTTTCCAAGGTATATTTGTTGGATATCCATTTAAGGTATATTTGTTGGATATCCAAATGGAGTAAAGGGATACAGGTTATTAGATTCTGATTCAGATACCATATTCATTCAGAGAAGTGTGAAGTTTGAAGAAGACTGCATACAGGTACTTCTGGAGCCTCCCGTCTGGCTATATTTCTAAATGAGGGCTTCAGCTTTAGGGTAGCCGCCGTCCAACTGACAGTTTCAACGTAGGTACTTCCGGAGCCTCCCGTCTGGCTGTATTTCTAAATGAGGGCTTTAGCTTTAGGGTAGCCGCCGTCCAACTGACAGTCTCAACGTAGGCATAGTTACCCACCTTACCATAAAAAGAATGTTTTTAGAGTGGAAAAAGTGAAGGAAACAATTCATAAAAAGAATGTTTTTAGAGTGGAAAAAGTGAAGGAAACAATTCATAGGATTCTTTTATGGGTGGGTTTTTGTTTGGGAAATTGAAGTCTGAAATTTTCGAAAAGGAGTTTAAGGCATTAAATGAAGTTTTTTTTCCGGGCGGGGAGGCTTTGTTGCTTAAGTGCCACATCTTCAAATGATGTTTTTTTTGGGGGGCTGGGAGGCTTTGTTGCTTAAGTGCCACATCTTTAGAGTTGTTCTACAGGCAGATACATTTTCATTGATGCAATAATTGTTTAAATTGGAGTCTGCATGCAAAAGTTATGCCAATAGAAAATTTATTTTCCTGTTTTGACCACCTTAATTCGAGAGGATCTCATGTCAGATTCCATTATTCATGGAAAAGGGGCTAGCCACGTGCTCATGATGAAGAAGATTCTAGAAGAGTCCATATTATAACTCTAGTTAAGATTTGAAGGAGTCAAACATAAAACCAAGCTATTATGAGGAAAAAGGGTTCCATTCTATTTTGGTGCATTTTGTTCCATATACAGATAAAATAGCCAAGAGTCAATAAGAAAAAGCAAACAAAAAGGATTTGTGCATTGTAGCATGATTGAGACAGAATGTGAAATGTTATTCCATCTAACATGTGGGCTAGCCCTACCTTATCTTCAGCCTTGTATATAAAAAAATAAAGACCTCAATATCATGTGGGCTAGCCCTAGCTTATCTTCAGCCTTGTATATAAAAAAATAAAGACCTCAATATCATGTGGGCTAGCCCTAGCTTATGTTCCGCCTAGTATATAAAAAAAGCATAAAGACCTCGATATAAAATTATATTGTCGCAAAATAAATATCACTAAATAGTATAGCTTAGGATTACATTTCCCAATTGTTCATCATCTTCGTATAAAAATATTAACTAACTGATTTTAGTTTATCACCGGCTGAAACACACCAAGCCTTCATTTCTTGGATTACTTCACGATGAATAAAAAGTATCCTAATGTTTTTGGATCCATTTGTAGTGACTATGGAATCCAACACTAGGAATCCCTATGAAAAAATATTTGAACTTGCAACATGCCAGTATTAAAACAACCTGATTGTTGTCAAAATTGAAAAAATGGATCATCAATATAGGTTCTAGAAGCCATGGAATATTTGGAAGTGCATCTCAGTTGCATGAGCAGCAGGCAATACTTCTACTAAGAGCAAGAAGATGGACAATGGTTTGCACGCGGGGGATTGCGTTAAAGAACAAGATGAAGAAATCGATGATCACAATGGATATGATGATGATGCACGGTGTTAAGATAAAACCTCTCCATTGATGAGCAAAGATTAGAGTATGGCATTGTATCCTCTGACTTACTGGTGTGGCTGTAGATATACCATTGTCCAATTTAACCAGTATGACTACAAAGCTTCCAGTGTGGAACTACAAGTAGATGGTGATAACATGGGTGCCTAATAAGCACAGAGTTAAGTTTGCCTTGAACTTCATCAGTTCAAAAGCAGAAAAGACAGATGATATATCAACCAGAAGCCCATGGGTTGCATATAGTTTTCATTAAGATCATAGCAAATCCAAAAAGGGAAAAAAATTGAACTTTGTTAGTTTGTCATGGTTCAAAGCATGGACTGATCATTGAACTCTGTTGTTGAGGTTATAATATAAACAGTATGAGATTGCAAGTTTGAGTAATGAGTACTCTTCGGCTTTCATATTGTTAATTAAATATATTTCAATTTCTTCGATAAGAAGTTAATTTTGTATTAGACTATATAAATGGGATTTTACATAAGCATCTTGGTATCCTATTGATGTTATACACTCCCTAGAATGCAATAGATTTGATGCTCCTTTTCTGTTATGTCAGAAGTTACAACATAACTCTGTACTATCTCATAATAAATGGGAACAACATCAGTACTTGCCATGTTGTACCTATGTAAAAGTAGTCAAGAACAGTCATCATTTTCTTCACATCCTTAACGGAGGATACATTGTACCTTCTTAAGCTTGTTTGAAACTAGGACTAAACAAGCATGCATCCAGGTGAAATTCCACAAGGTAACATTGAAGAACAAAACTCCCAAATAGTTTAAGAGCCCATTCTTCTTGCCATTTCTGGTTTGCATATACAAAACCAGAAGAGAAAGCATCCCAAGAGGTGGAGAAAAATGTAACTGACTTCTAATGACAGGCTTCAGTGCAATATAAATTAAATTCGATATGCTTAGATGTACCAACAATCAGGGTAACTACTGATTCATAAAGGTGACTTTTAGGCACTAATGCTACGTTGCAAGTACTCTATCTATGGATTAAATCTCATGGTATCCGTACAAACTGTGTGGCTCAGAAAAAGCTTTTGACCAAAACATGGGTAGCTACTGAATGAATCTGTTTACCATTGATGGCTTCAATATTTGTCCGTTTGGGGTGTATTCTTGGCTTTCCTGTAATATTTGACAACTACGTTACTAAGGAAGAAAGCTCATTCACCGTGAAACAAGCCTAATCTTTCGAGCGGATACATGTGGCATCTAGCCTTTGTCCACCCAGGTGAGTCACTGTCGATAAAATGAGGAATTGTCTGTTATGTGTTTCGCTTGGCCTTACCAATAATCCCCACAAGAACACAGCCCATCCCTGAAATGATGGAAGCGATTTGCATCCCTCACTACAATTTCCCTCTCAAGTATCTTGGAGATGAACTTAGTGGCATTGTGGCAGTCTCCACAAACACGGAGGTTCTTGACAATTTGGATAGGCGTTCTAGGGGGTGTGCTGATTATACCAAAAGCAATGGCAAGTTTCTCACTGTGGTGAAAGAGAAAGTACTCCTTTTGCTCCTCTGCAACGTCATGGAGCACGAAGTTTGTGTCAGGCACATACCCTGCCCCCTTCATTTGCCCATATAATTGCTCCAACATTGAATAGATCTCCGTCGTATGTGAGTGTGATCTGTCTCTTGCAACAAATGTATGTACCTTACCATTAACTTCAATCCACGTATATCCTGTCTCCTTTTTCACTCTCCTGTCTTCCATAAGTTTTCTCACCTTTGCTCTATCATCCCACTGGCCAGCCGCACTGTATATGTTCGATAGCAACACATATGCCGCAGAATCCTGAGGCTCCAATTCAAGGATATGCTCTGCTGCATGTTTTCCTAGCTCCACATTACCATGAACTCTGCAGGCACTAAGCAAGGTTCGCCACACCATTGCATCAACTTCAATTGGCATTTTGTTGATGAAATCTATTGCTTCATCTAGGTGACCAGCACGACCAATAAGATCTACCATGCAAGCATAGTGCTCTGTCATTGGTGTGATGTTGTAATCTTGAATCATAGAGCTGAAAAAGCCGCGGCCTTCATCCACGAAACCCACATGACTGCATGCAGAGAGCACACCAACAAAGCTGATGCGATCTGGATTCATGCCTGACTGTTGCATTTGCTCGAAGAGTTGAAGAGCCTCCTTGGCACATCCATGTTGAGCATATCCCGTTATCATTGCATTCCAACAGACAATATCCCGCTCACGCATCTTCTCAAATAGTTTGTTTGCAGCTTCTATGCTCCCACATTTGGCATACATAGTGACAAGGGCACTTGCTACACAGATAGCTGATTCATATCCAGACTTCATAATGCAGGCATGAACTTGCTTGCCAATTTCAACGGCTGGTGCTTGGGCAGCACATGCTCCGAGAACACTGCCAAACGTAAATTCATTTGGCTTTATCCTTTTCTGATGCATCTGGCAAAAGAGTTTCAGTGCTTCCTCCCCATGTCCATTCAAGGCAAACCCTGAAATCATTGCTGTCCATGAGACAAAATCTGGTTCACTCGTTCTGCTGAACATTTCCAATGCATCACTCGTGTTTCCTCCTTTTGCATACATGGTGATAAGGGCACTTCCCAATGATTCATGTGTCTCAAATCCAGCTTTGATTGAGTGGGCGTGGATCTGCTTTCCCTGTTCTAAGGCTTTTAAGCCAGCACATGCACCGAGGACACTGGAGAAAGTGAATTGGTTTGGCTTTATGCCTGCAACTTGCATTTGACAAAACAGATGGAGGGCTTCCTCACTGAGCGTATTTTGAACATATCCTGCTATCATCGCAGTCCATGACACAACGTTTCGTTCAGACATGTTAGCAAATATCTTGGAAGAGTTAACCATAGCTCCGAACTTGCCATACATGTCAACAAGGGCCGTCCCAACACAAACCTGCAACTCAAGTCCAGTTTTGATAACATAAGCATGAAATTGTGCGCCATATCCAAGCTCAGTGAGGCCAGCACAGGCCTTTAGAACACTGGCCAGTGTTACCTGGTTAGGCTTTGTGCCTGCCTCTTGCATCGCGCAGAAGAGCTCAAGGGCCTCCTCGGCATAGCCACTCTGAGAATACCCCACATTCATAGCATTCCACGACACAGTATCTCGTTCAGGCATTTTATCAAACACTTTACATGCATCCTCTACCTGCTCGCATTTGGCATACATGGTGACAAGAGCATTCCCCACACTGACAGCTGACTCAAACCCAACCTTCACAATGTAGGCATGGACCTGCTTGCCGGTTTCCAACGCATATTGACTCGTAGAAGCCGCAAGCACACTAGCAAATGTAAACTCATTCGGCTCCACATCTACCCATTGCATCTGGCAGAAAAGCTCCAGCGCCTCCTCTGCACACCCATTCTGAGCATATCCAGCAATCATGGAGGTCCATGAAACTACATTTCTCTCAGACAGTCTATCAAAAACTATGCGCGAATCCAGGAGACAGAGGCATTTTGTATACATATCAACAAGAGAACTGCCTACAGCAACACCGAATCCAACTCCTGTTTTAATGACATGGGTATGGACCTGTTTACCTTGTTTCAAATCTGCTATACTACTACATGCCTTGAGAACACTCGCAAAACCAACCTCATCAGTTACCATGCCTGCCTGCAGCATTTGGCGAAAACACTCGAGGGCCTCCCGGCTATGGCCGCGACGGGCATATCCTGCAATCATCGCATTCCATGTGACAATGTTTCTCTGTGGCATTTCATCAAACACTTGGCGTGCATCAATCAAACTGCCGGATTTCATATACATGCTAAGCAAGTTATTTCCTAAGAAGTTGTCCAATGGATAGCCGGTTAGGGTTATGGAGGAATGGATCCGTTTTCCTTCTGCCAAATCGTTAAGGTGGGCACAGTCCTGCAAAAAAACCGCAAACGTTTTGGTATCACCAGTATTGCATGTTTGCTGCAAGACGCTGTATCTCACTGCTCCAGAAATGAATTGCTTCCCAGCCCAGGGTTCGAATCTCTCAACTCTATTAATAAATGCCTGTGTTGGGAATTCTACCCCGTTGATTGAACGGTTGAGTAATCTCATAATGGAGGCTGTAGTAATCATTGCAATAAAGGAAATATTGAATTACATACAACTAGAAAGCTCCGTTGATTGATTTCTGCAAATTTTCTTTTTCCTCTTTTTGGTAACCATCTTACATAATAGTTGCATGTCTGCTATCTGCTATCTATCTGAGAAATAACGGATGTTTGGCCTAGGACCAAGATGAATAGCAACCGTTGGAAGATATAGGAAATATGCTTGGCAAATGAGCTCAAACGAGAAGTATCCATGTTGAGGTAAACGTGGAAACCAGAAGCCATAGAATTACAGGGGATGGTTTTTTTTTCCAGACAAGAAATAGCCGCTTGGAGCAAAGGGTTATGCAGCAATTCTCAAACATTTAGCCTTCTTGCTCAGGATGGTACAACCAGATTTGTAAAAACCAAACTGTCCCGCCGCTATTAGACCACACAACTTTCAAAAGAAAAACAAAAGCAAAAGCAATCTCAGCTGCGCATTGAGGAGAATCTCTCCCCTTACAGATTCATTCAAATTCTTTAGTTGAGTTAATCATTATTAATCATTTTAATATTATTTTGGGTAGGTGGTTTTTAGTTTTTAGTTCTGATCTATATAAGCTTACACATTACCTTGCTACATTATTTTGAGATAACATTCCATTAAAAAAAATATTTTAAAAGAAAATAATGATAGGAAGATTTTTAAGATCATTTTAAGAACAAAAAAAGTGAAGAGAGAAATAAAAAGGAAAAAAGATTTCATCATGAGGAAGCAAGGGACATTAAAACTTTTAAATAAGGAGAGAAGTAATGCAACTATTTCCAAATGCCTTCTGGGATGAATCTTGAGTGTGATAAGCAAATATTGGGTTGATATTTCCGAGTACATTGGTAATCAACTCAGTGCACAGATTAACACCTATTTCGAACAAAAGAAAAAGTGATCAAAACCAAGGTTGTGTGGACCCAACATACTCTTTCCAAAGCTTAAATAATTAATAGAAAACCTAAATGTGATAAACCATGAAGAAACATAAATTCTTTATTTGTAAAGAATAAAGGGAGAAAACAAGAAGGAGAAATTTCTTATGAAAAATAAAGGGAGACATCAAGAGTGGTGAACTCTTTCATTGCAAAGAAGAAAGGGATATTTAAAATGCAAAAATAGGAGAGAAGTAATGCACCTTTTGTACCTTCATCATAAAGACTTTGGGCACCTCTTTGGTAAAATCATGAGTATAACAAGTACTGGGAAGAAGTTCCCAAGCTCATCAATAATGATATCAATACACAAGGATTGGCCACTCATATCCTCAAAGGGATATGAAGAGGCCAAATAGAAGGATTTGGGGACCTCATATACTCTCCTTGAAGCTTTCATAACTAGTAGAAAACCTAAATGTGGTAAACCATAAAAGTCATTTCTTGAAATTGTAGAGGCTCAATTAGTGTAGATAAGAAAAAAAAAAAAAATTAAATTCTAATTTTAACCTTGCTTTTATTGCAAAAACCCAAGCTTAATCCAAAGTCATTCAAAAAGAGATGCACTAAGAGTAACAAAAGAAGCAAGAGGTTTTTATGGAGGATTGGCTATATCTATCGAAACTCAATTATTGATTATTGGATGATGTTTTCCTACATTTGGGATACCATCTTAGAATCAATATTAGTGCTCTTCCACAAGCATTGGATTCTTGTAGGAGATGTGAATCATGTCTCTCATAAAAAGGGGAAAAAGGGAGGATTATTTTTTCAACATCCATGGTTATTGGCCAGAATTTGGATGGGTATCTTATCCCAAACAATGTGAGGTCTAATTGGGACCTCATACCGGAGAGAACCCCTTGACTATTGTCAGGTCATTTATCTCTGTCAACACTATGTAAGCTTGTTAGGTCCCTATAATACTAGTGTATTCCCCTTATTGTCATTGTTAGTGTAGCCCCATATTGTTATTTTTTTGCCCATGTATCCCCCATATTGGCATTTTTTCCCCATAGAAGTCCACTATTGTTATTATTGTGCCCTTACATTATTATTGTTATGCAGACTCTTATTATATTATGACCCCTTAGCCTCCTATATATACCAAGGACGTATTATCATTTGTATCATCCAAGAATTATTCATTTAGGTAATGTAAAGGAGATTTTCCTCTCGAAGATGATAATATTTAAGTCATTGATCTATCTTTTGTGAGTTGGTTGCATAATATTTGGTGTCAGAGCTTTGGATTCTAGGGTTTCGTTTCTTCAAACAGGTCATCATGGAATTTCCTCTATAATATTTTTTATACAAGGCTTCAGAAAATGAAATTCCAACCACGTGGAGCTGAAATCTTGGTTAACTTCGTGTACGAATTTTAGATATTGGTTCGCTATATTTTCAGAGATATGATCCAAGGAAGTTAGGGTTTTTGTAGGCTCCAAAATTCCATTTGAAATAGGTGATCTAGGGAAAATCATCATAACTTTCTTTCCGAAACTCGAATTTCAATTTTGTAATAAGTTACTGAAGTTGTATGGACTGTGGTTTTTCGTGTATCATTTTTAGGGACGAAGGTTGAAACAATGACACGTTGCACTCCTCACAAGTTTGCTCTACTGAACCAGTCTATAATCAAGTCATCATGGGATTTTGAGCATAACTCTTTCTTGAAGAATCCAATCTTGGTCTGCCTTGTGGGGTTTGAAAGAATACTTAGAGGGCTACCATAGGATGAAATTTCAGACCTTGAAGATCTGAAATTATAGAGATACAAAAACTTCAATATCTAGCTTCTAAAAAGCAAGAGAAAAGTGTGTATTTTTTTTAAATTTTGCATAACTTTTGTTTGAAAACTCAGTTTGAAGTGATTCAAAGGGCATATTGAAGCATTAATATCAGTATTTGGTTCTAAAATGCCTCTCAAACAAAATAATTCTACGCCCATTAATCCCTCAAAAATCTCTACTATGACTCATGAAGAGGAAGAATTGTAACATGATATATCAATATTACGGGAGCAAGTGCAACAAATTTCGCTATCACAAAGTGAAACCAAAGATGAACTAAAAGGAGACATGGATGGCTTAAAATGAGGCATGGTTGGTTTAAAATCATAAATAAAAGGTGACATGGATGGTTTAAAAGCATAAATAAAAGGCGACATGAATGATTTAAAAACAAACATGGAAGGTTTGACAAAGTTGCTACAAGAAATGCTTCCTAATGGCGAAAAGGTATTCCATGAAAATCATGATGAGAACACAAGAAGTTTTAATCATGATGTTAGATACTCCTACGTTGGATTTAAGACCCACCACATTCCAAAGATCAATATTAGGAAGCTTAATGGCAAGTATCTGGTAACATGGATACTAGATGGAGCAATATTATGATCTCCCACAAAAGGTATGCATTGCATCTTTATATTTAGAACCAAATCAATTTGTATGGTATCAATGACTTTGTTCTCATAAACCACTTTTCACTTGGTCAATTTTTACGGAGGAAATGATATCACATTATGAGGATACAAAGAGAAACACCTTCTTTAGCCAATTGATAAATCTCAAACAAAAGGGTTCAATGGTGGAGCACACTAAGGACTTACAAAAATTGAATATTAGGGTAACTGATATTCCAGAGGAGCATAGGATTGATGTGTTCATAGGGACTTTGAAGGATAACATCCAACATGAGGTTCACCTTTGGGAACCTGACTTATTGGAGAAGGTATTCAGGGTGGCAAGAAAAGATGAAAGAAAAATTATGGCATCAAGGAATTCTACCGCTCACAAATATAAAGATGGAAGTGTTGTTGCTTCTAGCCTTCCAAAAACTACAGGGTTGACACCACAAAAATTGGAGGAAAAAAAGAAAAAGGGCTTTGTTGCAGTTGTGATAGCAAATACACTAAAAGTCATAAGTGTGATAAGAAGAAATTATTCTACATAGATTTTGAAGAGGAGGAAGAAAAGGAACAAGAAACATCAAAAGATGTAGATATACACCAGGAACCAACCCTAAAGAAAGAAGAAATGAATCTAACCATATCTTGTAATGCATTGGAAGGAATTAACACTCCTCAAACTCTCAAGGTAGAAGGATATATCAAAAAGAAAAAAGGTAATAGTGATGACTGATTTGAGTAGTACCCATAATTCTATTCATTGTAAGATAGCCAAGGAATTGAATTGCTTCCTATATCCAGCAACAAAGTGTCAAGTGATGGTTGCAAATGGAGGAACTATAAATTGCTCTAGAAAGTGTCATAATATCAAGCTAACCATGGGGGAATATGTATTGAATAGTCCAATTCTTTCCATTCCAACGGGTGGTGTTGATGTTATACTAGGAGTCCAATGGTTACAATCTTTGGGGATGATAGCTTTTAATTTTCAAGAACTTTTCTTGAAATTATTTTGGGAAGGAAAGGAAGTTGAATTAAGGGGTATCATAGGGAATCCAAGAAAGATAATCAGCTCTAATGGCATGACAAAGCTTCTGAATAAAGAACAATGGGGCATAATTTCACAATTATGCTCACTATAGGTTCAAACATCAAAATCATCTATTTCTTCAGATCTCCAAAAATTCTTGGACAATCATTCCAAATTATTTGAGACTCCCAAAGTCCTCCCACCTATTCGTGATCATGATCATGCTATTCATTTGATTCTAGGAAGTATTCCTTCAAACATCAGACCTTACAGATATTATAATGCCCAAAAGAGTGAAATTAAACATATGGTTGCAGAAATGTTAGAGGTTGGTATAATTCAACCTAGCCAAAGTTCTTTCTCTGCTCCAGTAGTATTGGTGCACAAGAAGGATGGATCATGGCGTATGTCTCCAGATTATAGGGAGTTCAACAAGCTCACTATTAAAGATAAATTTCCCATTCCTGTCATTGATGAATTGTTGGATGAATTACATGGAGCAATTTATTTCACCAAGTTGGATCTTCATTCAGGATATCATCAAATTAGAATGAATACTAAATACATTCCAAAAACAATGTTTATAACTTATGAGGGTCATTATGAATTTTTGGTCATGCCTTTTGGCCTTACTAATGCACCTTCCACATTTCAAGGTTTGATGAATTCCATTTTTAAACCCTTCCTTTGAAAATTTGTGTTATTATTTTTTGATGATATAATAATCTACTGCAAGTCTTGGAGGGATCATGTTCAACATGTTGACGGGGTGCTAAAACTATTGGAGGAGAAACAATTATATGAAAAAACCTCCAAATGTTTCTTTGGAGTACAGGAGGTGGAATATTTGGTTCATATTTTATCTCATGAGGGTGTTAAGGTAGACCCTAACAAAATTAAATCCATTAAGGAATGGAAAATCCCCACAACCATAAAGAATCTTTGAGGATTTATAGGGTTGATAGGGTATTATCGCAAGTTTGTTGAGAACTATGGGAGAATAGTAGCACCTCTAACAACATTACTAAAGAAAGATGCATTTTCTTGGACTCTAGAAGCAACTAAGGCCTTTGAACATCTTAAAGAGGCAATGTGCCAAGCACTGGTCTTAGCTATGCCAGACTTCACAAAAACCTTTATTGTAGAATGTGATGCCTCTGGAAATGGAATTGGTGTTATTTGAATGCAAGAAGGAAGACCCATTGCTTTTGAAAGTCGTCCAATCAAAGGAAAGTATTTACACAAACCTATGTATGAGAAGGAAATGTTGGCATTGCTACTTGCACTAAATAAATGTAGACCTCACCTAATGGGAAGACATTTCAAGGTAAAAATAGATCATGATAGTCTGAAATACTTTTTGGAAGAAATATTATCTTCACAAGAGAGGAAAAAATGGGTCACAATGATGTTGGGTTATGACTTTGAAATCATCTACAAAAAAGGGAAGCAACATGTTGTTGCAGATGCACTCTCAAGAAAGGACGGGGATGTAGAAGCATTGCTTTGTGACATTTCTATTATCCAACTTGATTGGATAACTGAAGCAAGGGATGAATGGAAGGATGAAGAAAATGTGTGGACACTCATTCAAAAGTTGTAGGAAGATCCTAGTACATATGATACATTTAGCTGGAAAAATGATTCATTATGGTACAAAGATCACTTATATCTTTGTAAGAATTCCCAACTCAAGCAAAAGATTCTTTTGGAATTTCACACCTCCCCCTTAGGAGGACACTCAAGATTTTCAAAAACTTACCACATGGTCAAGGAGGAAATTTTTTGGGATGGCCTTAAATCTGATATTTATAAGTTTGTGACAAAAAATTTAGTTTGCCAACAAAATAAAGTTGAGATAATTAAGACACTGGTCTGTTACAACCTTTAAGCATTCCAAGTCATCGTTGGGAGGAGGTCTCAATGGATTTTATCACAGGTTTACCCGAGTATGAAGGAAAGAGTGTCATCATGGTGGTAGTTGATAGACTTACCAAGTATGCACACTTTTGTGCATTATCTCATCCTTTTAAAGCTAGTACAGTTTCTACTACATTTATGGAAACAATTCAAAAGCTACATGGAAACCCAAAGATTATTGTAAGGGACAGAGATCCCATTTTCACTGAAAATTTTTGGACAGAATTATTTTCTTGTCTTGGTACTCAATTAGCTCATAGTTCATCTTATCATCCTCAATCTTATAGGAAAACTGAGATAGTGAACAAATGTTTGGAAGGATATCTTCATTGCTTTGTATCTGATAAAAAAACACAATGGGTCAAGTGGTTACCTCTAGTTGAATGGTGGTATAGCACTTCCTTCCATACTGCAGCAAGAATGATCCCATTTATGGCACTTTATGGATATCATCCACCATCCATCACATCATCTTTAAGAGAAAATTCTAAGGTTCAAGCAGTGGAAGATCACATCGAGCATTAACAATAGGTTCACCAACTCTTAAAGGATAACATCACTCTGGCACATAATCAAATGAAACAATAGGCAGACCAGCATTTCAGTGAGAGAATTTTTTATGTAGGCAATTAGGTATTTTTACGGCTACAACCATACAAACAAATGTCCCTCAATCAAGCTAAGAGGGATAATAAATTATCACCCAAGTACTATGGTCCTTATAAGGTGTTACAAAATATTGGTACTATGGCATACAAATTGGAGTTGCCTCCATCTTCCTAAGTACACCCAGTTTTCTATGTTTCATGCTTAAATAATGTTAGCGGTGACAAGATCCTAGTTCAAACAGTGTTGCCAGAACTTGATGAAGAAGGAAAAATCATATTTGAGCCTAAAGCAATCACAGAAACAAGAAATCGACAGTTATGGAATCGATTAATTTTAGAGTATCTCATTAAGTGGAAGAACTTACCCGCTGATGATTCCACATGGGAGGATGAGAATTTTATACAGAAGCATCCATAACTACTCAAGCGTTGAGGACAAAACTTTTTTTGAAGGGCATTGGCATGTTACGTCCCTATAATACTAGTGTATTCCCCTTATTGTTATTGTTAGTGTAGCCCTGTATTGTTATTTTTGTGCCCATGTATCCCCCGTGTTGTTATTGTTTTTCCCCATAGAAGCCCACTATTGTTATTGTTATGCACTTACATTATTATTTTTACGTAGGCTCTGATTATATTATGACCCCTTAGAATCCTATATATACCAAGGAGGTTTGATCATTTGTATCATCCAAGAATTGTTCATTTAGGTAATGTAAATGAGGTTTCCCCCTCGAAGAGGATAATTTTTAAGTCGTTGATCTATTTTTTTGTGAGTTATTTGCATAACAAAGCCATAGAGACAAGTTATCCTATGAGCCTCCTTGATTTTGTAATGCTAGGAGGGAGAGGCTTGGAATGGCCTAGTTAGAGGCAAGGAGTTGAGTTTCCTTGGAGGTAGTTGAAGAGTTAGAATATCATAAGGGGGTTGTGCAAAAAACATTGGGATTTGCCTAAAAATTTTGGAGTTTTGGAGCCTCGTCCCTAGCCCTTGGTCACATTTCCCAACAATAGCTAGGACCAAGAGCTAACGAGGAATGGGGATTATCAGGATATTAGTGCTCAAAGAATGGAGGTAACACCTTTTGGTAATTCCCAAATATGGCACATCTTTGGTCAACAAGTTGCCACTTGACGGTGAAATATTTGTTTACACAAGCATGTTAGTCGTCAGTATTAGAGTATCAAAGCACTAGAAATATTGAAGGATGATGTCAACATGACATCAGAATTGATGACATGGTGATGCAAGATGGAGGACACACGTCACCCTGATTTGGTGGTTTCGACATGATAGCTAGGCAAATATGAGTGACACATGGCACACATCAACAATGCAATGTGGCAGTGGACCTGCCAACACCTACCCCATGTCAGGGGTGATTGGAATATGGAGAATGATGTGGAATGCCAAGTTTTCATATTAGCATATCAAAATTTTCATGTTGTTGGGCCTTAGAAAATCGTCGATATCTCGTTGTTCCAATATACATATTTGTAGTGCGACATGTTCAAGGATGTGTTAGTATTGGACATATGTCATGTGATAACTAGATGGTAGAGATATGAAGTGGAAAGTTGAGATAACCATCAAGATATTGACCTATTGGAAATTCATAAGACTTTAAAATTATAAATATTTTCATCGATGTCTTGATATCCTAGTATTCTGCACTAGGGAAATGTGATATTGGCTATATCGACCACCTCGATATATCGATAGTGTGCCTATATTATAGTATTAATGGTATGAACATTGTAACACCCTCCTCCCACACTTACCCAAGCTTACCGATCCACCGGGGTGAATATGTGATGAAGAGTTAATATGATATGATTCAAGTCCCTAAGTACAGTTAAGGAAGTGGAATTGATGAACCAAAACTTTACAGACCTCCCTCAAGTGTTACAGGTGTTGGCATTATGACACAAGCTTGGCACTATGGCACATGTGTTGTCCTTGATGGCAACTCACTCAGATGACTGATCATAGTTCAGGCTCTCAGAATGAAGGAAAAAGAGATATCGTAGGTTCCACTTAACCAAGCCGCGTATACACGCGGGATCACCGATCCAAAGGCGTGTATGCGTATGCACGCACTTTCACACAAGGAAAAGTGTGTACATGTGGGAAAACTTGGTTTTGGTCCATGGTTTTTGGTCCTTGGTATTTGGACTTATGGTTTTGGACCATGGTATCTTGTCCGAAGTGTTGAACCTAGGTATTTGGAACCAGGTATTGGTTCTAAGTGGTTTTGGACCATGGTATTGAGTAAGGCCTAAGACTATAAAAGGGGAAGGAGATCATTAGGCAAAGGCACTCAAGAATTGAATATCTTATGAAGAGTAAGATCTACAATATTGGTCATTGGGTTATGGTGCATAGCTGGATCTGAATCAAGGAGGAACCTGAGCGCTAGAAGAAGGATAAGTTCTATTGATGGGTCAAGATGTCAAGACTTGAAGAGAAGTATCTTTGTGTGATTTTGATTTGTTATATTTGGCGCATGACTTGATCTATAAATCTGATGATCTGGGTATAATTAATGTCTGAATAATTGAAAAGGGTAAATTATCTTTTATAGATCTGTACACAGATTTAGCATAGAAAAGGCACGTATACACGCTGGTTCAGTAATTCAAAACTGCGTATATGCAAGTTTGCCTTAATATAGCAGCGTATGCATGCAGGTTCTACATGTTGAAGTAGCATACATCTCATAAAATATGTTTTAGCTTCTTCTGTTTATTGTTGCAGTGTTCTGGGTTCAAGATTGGTTTCTGGTTACTGTTACTGTATTATGGTTACAACATTCAGAGAAGTGAGTGTTTGATTCAGTTTTTGGTTGGTGCAAAGGAGATTGGTTGATGCAGATATATTTGATGTTTGATTGATGTTATTGATGGATCTAGTCTGAAAATTTATGAAATGTGGTCCCTGGAAGAAAAGAGAAGGTTGTAGCCTTCTGTAGGTCAGCACCTATGTACTAGTACATCAGCTAGTACAAGAGCTAAGGGGGTTGTAGCTCCCTTCCAGGAGAAGCTGGAGAACAAGAGAAGGTTGTAACCTTCTGCAGGTAGAAGCCTACGTACTGGTATAAGACTGCACCGGTACAGAAATATTGTAAAAATAAGTTTCTTATTAAAAGAAGATAGAGACGAATTGCGGCAGGTGGTTTTCACCCACATTGGGTTTCCACCTTATATCTTGTGTTCATGTGTGTGATTGCCTGTACTGTTTACTGTACTTGATTACTATTTTATGGTTCTTATACACATATTAAGATCAACTAACTAAATTAGAAGTCTGCAAGATATACACGGTTTTCTCTAAACACAGTTGTGTATATACGTAGTTTTAATTAACAAAAGTAGCGTATATCAATTTGTTTATGGAAATGAAAATTTGTTAAATTGCTAATACTGATTCACCCCCCCCCCCCTCAGTATTATTTCCAACAATTGGAATCAAAGCAGGTCCTTCAGAAGAAGCTTGATCGCTTGAAGGAAGATCTATCATCGTGAGCAACTACGAAAAAGAGGCATCCATTAGGCCACCAATCTTCGATGGGAGCAACTTCGTCTATTGGAAGGTAAGAACCACAACCTATTTTCAATCTCTTGGAACAGAAGTTTGGGATATTGTGGAAGGAGAATAACATTTCTAGTAGCAACTCCTACAGATACGGCAAGTAAAAAGCAGTATGAAACAAATGCAAAGGCTATCAATACTCTATTGGGGAGTCTATCACAATCAGAATTCATCAAGTTTATGCAGCTCAAAACCGCCAAAGAAATATGGGACAAGATCATTCTAAGCCATGAAGGAGACGATCAGGTAAAATGTGCAAAACTACAATCTCTCGAAATTCAATAAGAAACTCTCAAAATGCACAATGATGAAAGTGTGGCTAATTATTTCCTACGCATAGATGAGATTGTTAATCACATGAAAAAATTGGGTGAAGAAATAAAATAAGTTACTTTAGTTGAAAAGGTACTAAGATCCTTGTCTTCTAAGTTTGAATCAAAGGCTTCTGCCATAGAAGAAAAGTAGAATCTTCAGAGTATTACTATGTCACAGCTGCACAGAATCCTAACTGCTTTCGAAATGAGAAAAGGGGGTCCATCAGACATGAGAGAAGTTGCATTCAAAACTTCAGGAAAAGGAGAATACAATCATTCAGGGCATATGTCAAAAGGAGAGGAAGAATCAAACTTTCTCAAGAACCTTCAACAGGGTTCTAGAAGATTCAGAGATAAGCTACCTTTCAAATGCTTTGCTTGTGGAAGAGTCGGCCACTATGCAGCCAAATGTCCTCATAAAGATAAGCTTGATAAAGGTAAGGAACCAGTTAAATGGAACAGAAAATAGAATTTAAGTAAGAAGAGTTATTATACACATGAAGACAACGATGGACTTTCAAATAGTGATGAAGATGAACATGGTAATGATTATAGACTTTTGATGGCTTTTGAAGATGATGAATTCTTGGATGCTATAGATAAAGATGATCTCAATGAAAAAATTTCTAAACTTAAAATTTGTTTAGAAGAAAAGAGTATGATCATAGATACCTTGACATTCCAACTTGCTGAAAGGGAAAAACAAAATGAAAAGTTAGAATGTGAAAATGTGGGACTTAGAAAAGATATTGAGAAAACAAAAGCTCTTAATCTTAGATTTGCTAAAGGATCTGAAACTTTAGATGAGATTATCAAAGTGCAGTGTTCTCCTCTAATCAAGACAAGTCTTGGATATATTGAAGAAGCATCTCAAGCACAGAAGCCATCCTCCTCCAAAAGTTATCTTGATGCAGCAAAGAGAAGTGAACAGGTTGACAATCGTCAACAAAGGCATAAAGAAAATCACCAGGTAAATTAGGGACAATCTACTTCAAGGATGAACAGAAGCTACAATCAACTACAAGTAAATAATTCTCAGTTTGCCTCAAGAATGAATGTCAATGGAAACTACAATCACCTGGTCAGTAGATTTGATAATCGCAGGAATTTCTTTAATGGCGAATGTTTCTCATGTCATAACTTTGGACACAAAGCTGCTCAATGTGTTGCCTACAAAACCATCATGACTAGAGAAGCACGAAATCAAAGGAATGTGACTAGGATCATGAAGAGGACCTACAATAACTTTTCTGCTCTTGAAAATGAAATAGAATGCTCTATTTGTAACAACTTCGGTCATGAAGATTCTAAATGCAGGAGTCAGTTTCGGCAAACATCTCAGAAGGAGCAAGCTTCATTGGGTCCCAAAACATGGAGAAAGGAAGAATCGCAACCCGAAAGATGTGGTATAGCCTTATATGCGGAAGGATGGGAAAATCAGTGGTACATCGATAGTGGATGCTCGAAACATATGACAGGTGATAAAGAAAAACTTCAGTCATATAGTGCCTTAGAAAAGGAAAGGAAGATCTCATTTGGAAATGACACCCCTGCACTCATAAAATGTAAAGGCTCTGTTTTTTTAAAAGAAAGGTCAAAGATGGAAATGTTATGTATGTTGATGGCTTGAAGCATAATCTATTGAATGTTAGTCAAATGTGTGATCAAGGAAATGAGGTAGTATTTCGATCAAATGGATGTATTATTCGAGAGCTTGATACAAGAGAAACAGTAATCAAAGGATTAAGAACTCCAAATAATTTATACATACTCAAGGGATGACAACAACAATGCTATCTAAGAAAAAATTATGAACACTGGCTATGGCACATAAGATTGGGGCATCTAAGCTTCCCTTAGATAAGGAAAGCATGCAAATATCAGGCTGTTCGCAATCTTCCTGACAGCAAAATTCCAAAGAATACAATATGCAAATGATGTCAGTTTGGTAAGAAAACCAGAACACATTTCCCTGAGAAAGAAGGATCAGCTAGTAAGCCACTTGAACTTGTCCATACTAATTTATGTGGTCAATCAAGGAAAAAGTCACCTCATGGAGAAGAATACTTTATATTGTTCATTGACGACTTTTCCAAGATGTGTTGGATAGGACTTCTGAAGCATAAAGACAAAGCTTTCAAAAATTTCAAAGCTTTCAAAGCCTTCGTTGAAAATGAATCAGATCACAAAATCAAATGCCTCATGTCTGATCGAGGAGGGGAATTTATCTTGGATGAATTTTTCGACTTTCGTGAAGAACATGGAATAAGAAGAGAATTCTCTACTGCAAGGACTCCTCAGCAAAATGGAGTGGTAGAAAGGATGAACATAATGGTTCAACAAATGGCTCATGCTATGCTTGATGAATCTAGAACTCCTGTAACCTTATGGGGTGAAGCTACATTTGCTGCCATTATTATTCTCAACAAAACAAACGTCCAGGTAAACAACACTCAAACTCCTCATGAACTTTGGTATGGTAAGACTCCTACGGTAAAATACTTCAAAGTTTTTGGAAGCAAATGTTACATCAAAAGGACTGATGAAAAACTTGGCAAGTTTGAACCTAGAGCAGATGAAGGCATTCTCCTTGATTACTCTTCCCGAAGTAAAGGATACAAGTGTTATAATAAAAGACTAGGGAAAATTGTTGAAAGTATTGATGTTGTGGTTGATGAAGTAGGCGACAATCCAAAGCAGATAAAAACCTATGATTTTGAAGATGAAGAGGACTATCCTTCAACATCAGATTAGACAAATGCTGAAGAAGAAACTTATGAGGCACCAAAAGAACAGATAAGAGTAGAAGAAAAGACTCCATCCAGGTATGTCCATAAGAACCATCCAGAGACTCAAATTTTGGGGCAGAAAGAGATAGGTGTACAAACAAGAAGAACTATTGTTGAGGAGGTAAATCCCCTCTACGGACAGAGGCGATCCCTACTAGCCCAAATGGGGTCTAGCTTAAACAACGCTAACACGCAGGTTCCTAATTGCAAATCAAAGGCCAATGATGAGGGCCTACCTGGATTTCAACGCTAGTACTTGTAGGAGAGTCGACGCTCCTGTTCCTTTGCTTCGGCCGGTCACGATCCCGTGAATGGACACCTGCACATGCAAAGAACGACACAAACACGAGCATAAAATCCAATAGATGCAACTATATATCAGTCAGAAAGGATATAACTCAATCATCATTACAAAAGGCAATAAGAGTGGAACCATAATGATAGTCGTCTATTATTGATAAACAAAGAAGAATACAACCATAGTTCTGACGTCAAATCCTCCTTTGGTTGGGTGATCAGTAGCACATGTCTTGCAAAGCTTGTTGGGAATGGGAACAAGCCTCTCTCTCCTTGGTTATTTGGACAAGAATCTCCTCACTTTAGATTTAGCCTTATGGGGATGAAGAAGGCTTCTTGCAGCATGAACTTAACAATTCTCAATCTTTGGAGCTTTGGAACCAGCTTGTCAAAGGCAAAAGGACAAGCTTTTATAGATAGAGGAGAAGGATTTAGGATCATCCACAATATTCATGGGATTGGCTTTATCACTAAGAAGCTTCCATGAGAGGTGGCAAACTACTTCCCCTCTATGGACATTCGAAGCCAAACCAATCCAACTCAAGATAGATTCAGTTCAAGAGTGGGTTAAGAAGAACCTTCGGATGTTGGTTTGTTAAAAACACTACCCATTTGGCTGGCGCGAGTGCGACTCTGAGACAGAGCACCAGCTGGCGTGCCCTCTTTGGAGGATTTCCCCCATTGGCGCGAGTGCTACACAGTGAAACCGCGCCAATGGAAAAAGGGTTGTTTTTATGGGTTTTTAGTAGGATATGTCTTCAGGGAAAATGAAGTTCATGCTCAGGGGAATGTAATGCAAGTGTTTGCAGGTCATATCACTTCTCACAGGTCCTGGAATGAGTCCTCCAAGATGCGAGAGAGGGGTAACAGGGATGGTGACAAATTGCTGTGTAACAGATGCCCCCTAAAGCATGAGGCTTGAGAGAGAGAGAGGGGTGAAATGCTTTACAAGAACATGTCCAACCGAAAACACGGCCGCCGGAAAACCTGCGTGGAGAAGTACAACTGATATCTCAAATACATGATGTATGTGGTATGGGCGTAGCCATCCATAGCAGAGTACATAAGAATCTAGATCCAAGGTATGGACGCAGCCATCTAGCGAGGATCGATAAATAGACTCAGGCATGGTCGCAGCCATCCAGTGAATGAGTCATGTAATAATCATAATAATCCACAAAACCACAACCTAGATCCCAACAGACAAAATCCAGGTCTTGCACTCCATCTCGACCCGAACAAAGTACAAGTTCAAGCATGCGAATATGGGAGTCGAAGTCGAACATGCAGGAACATCATCTGATTACCAGCGAATGATGAAAATTGTTAACAGACGCGAGAGGTACCACCAATAATGACAATGGTCCTCAAGGTACTATAGGTACAATCTATGGCGTGCGAATCAGTGAGCCGGCATCGAACACCTTTAGAATCATTCGATCGGAGGCCAATGATGAAAACCTCGCGTCGAACACGAAGAACCTTCCATTGAGGCATGTAGGCTCCAAGGCACCTGAAGGGAGTCTCTAGGTCAACTTCCTGGATAATGAGCTGAAGTCGACGGGAAGCGACCTTGATCAAAGGTGGGCCATAGTGTTTCCCACGTCATCGACACGAGACAGAGGAGGATAATATTGTTTGTGAATCAGGATTATGTGAGTTATCAGAGGGAGGTTAATTATTTCGCAGAGGTCAACTTCTCTTGAACATATCGGTGGCATGACAGTGGACTTGGCAGTATTTGACATCAAATGATCAGAGGTCATGGTGACAAGGCAACGAGCAGATGAGAGGTCAAACAGGATCACCCAAACCCACGGAAGCAAGTGAAAAATGAGATGAGATGTCCCCACCCAGACACGAATGCAAACAAGTGCCATGTTCAAGAGCGACATACTGCCGACATGACAATGATTCTGGTTCCATTTTCCCCACCATTACTGGCAAGTACCCCGGTTATTTTTGACGACAAGCGTGACGGGGATAGCATATGCTTGTAAGGCGTCATTTCGACGGAATCCCATGTCATCAAGTTTTAATGAGTCTGACAAAGGAAGAACTCGGCGTCTTTTCATGTTTAGAGAGTTTGAAAAGACAGCAGAAAAGTAAACTCCAGGGGTGTCCTTTTTCATAAAGTTGTGTCTCTCGAGCTTGAAAAAGTATAAAACAATGCTCGAAAGAACCGCCCGACCATTACGATCGAGGAGTACTTTTCATGATTAGTGATCTCGACCTGAAAAAGTAAAAAAGCGATCGAAACCACATTGTTTCGTAACCATTAACGAGCCTGAAACGACAAGGGCCCGACAATCTTTTCGTCGTTACACGGTCAGAAAAGAGTTTAAAGACGACCGCCTCTTATTTACGTTTAACGAGTCAAGAGGAATAACTCGGCAATCTTTTCATCTTTAAACAGTCAGAAAAGAGCTGAAAGAAGAGCTCCATTTTTATTCTCTTTAACGACTCAAAAAGGAAAAAAATACTCGGCAATCTTTTCATATTTTATGAGTCACAAAAGAGCTTAAAGGTGACTTGTCCTAGAGGAACGAGTGGTATAAAGGGTAGATTGGTTCCGACAATGGTGGAACTGCTCAAAACATGTAATGGTCAAGAGGCTGGCTAACAAAACCACTCTTAACTACGATCCCTCAGGAAAGGAAAACAAGCAAGTGAAAGCATATGATCGGCCAAAGAGATGGTGGCGATGGAATGAAAACAACCAAGGCTCATCTAATAGGATTTAGCAGATAAAGATGGAAATCACGAGATGTACATCGGGTATGGGTTCATTTTTACACAAGCTTGAACCGAGAACTCTGCTTGGATTTGGTTTCATGTTTACACAAGCTTGAAATGAAAAACTATGCTTGTTATAAGTTTGCATGCCCCCAGCATAATGACGCAAA